>RJWM01003897.1:0-107609 GCA_004363535.1 Dasyprocta punctata | reverse complement strand
TCAGTGATAAACTTTTGATTTATGAAGTTCAGAGAATGAACAGAGCTAAGTATCGGTGCTAAAGCATGTTAACCAAGCTACCACAAATGGAAAGTATTGAGTTACTTTCATCAAGTGATTCTGGGTTTGTAAACAACCACGTTTCTTAACAAGCTTTGGCAGTCCCACATGGCCATCCACAGAGGGGGCTCCAGAGTTTTGCCTCAGCCAGTCGTGGGCTGTACTTCACTCTGTCACCTGCATGAACTGTAGTGCAGACAGTTTTCTGTTGTGGGTCATTCTGTGATCATAGACAGTTTCTAGGATTGACATCACTCTTTCTACACATTTTTCTCACTTTCTCAGTATACACGATCTGCATTGTTCAACTGTAGTCCAGTTTAAGGAGCAGAGGCTTTGATTCTGAAGATTCGTAGAGGAATGATATTCCTTGCAGAGTCTGGGCCCCTTTCTGAGCAGCCGTTGCTGAGGGTCTCCAAATCCTCCAATGTGCTACTATCCTCACCAGTTCCGGGGGGCCCATTGTTAAACACATATTGCGTTGTCTTTATTAGCCACAAAAATGCGATTGCTTCATGAAGAGACATCTCTGGAGAGTGCACCTCAGTGCAAAGATACATTTTTATGTTGTCTTACATTGTTCTTTGTCACTGTCCATGAGTCAGAGAGAGCAGCAATGGCGAGAAGTCGTTACCAATGCAGGTGGTGGAGACAGTGTCTCTGGATTTGACTCCGACTCCAGCAACTACTAGCTGGTGCCACCTTGGTCAAGTTCCTCAGTGTTTGATGCCTCGGTTTTCTTATCTGTCTCGTGGAGATGGTAATATTGCCTACAGTCATAGACTTGCTGTGGAGATCCAGGGGAAAATCCTGACAGGGCACCCTGAACAGATAATCGTCCAGCAAATGCTGCTCATCAGTATCTTTCTAGGGGTGGTCGGAGTGTTTGCGGTGGAAGCTGAGGACGCACTGCCTGAGTCTCCTCGGCACTCCCTGTCCCCCCACCCCCCCTGCAGGTAGTTTCTTAGGTTGAGCATCAGCCTCTTTCTCTGCCGCAGGGCTTCTCTGGCCTCTGGAGTTAGCCTGGAGCTCATGAGGACAGGATGGGGAACCCCTCAGTGTGTGAAGCTGGGAGTGACAGGTATGTCTTATCCTCATTGCTGGCCGGGAAGGACAGAGCTGAGACCTGTTCTACACCTCGCCCCAGGTGTTTAGTACAGTTGCATTCTGGTTGCCCTGGTAACTTGCTCTTGATGTTGATTGCATTGGTGTCTTACATTCGCTGTCTCATTTTGCTTCTTCCTCCCCATTGGTCAAGTGAGTAGATCACCTCCCAAGAGAGCTTGAGGAGCTCAAGCTAGCCAGGTATTGGAATTCCTTGAATACAGCATGGTAACACACACACACACACACACACACAGTTTAATCACCTTGTGGTTTACCAATAAGTATTTGTTTAATAAATCCTCTAAGAGAGGGTATCCTGGACATATAGCTCCATTCTTGTTTATGGGACTTCATTAACGAGGGCTACTCTGTCTTCCTTATCACCAGGAAAAGCATCGGGGACTCGTCTTGGGGAGAGAAGCATTGCCCTGGACAACTATTCTCTCTCTCTCCCTCTCTCTCATCCTGGAGAGATATATTTTAATTCAAGGCCTGCAAACTGACTTGCCTGGGGCAGGGGTGGGGCAGGCATGCCCAGTGAGTACAAAGAATAAACTTGAAATTGTTGTGATTGCAGGTGCTATGGCACCCGCCTGTAATTCCATCACTCTGGGGGCTGAGGCAGGAGGATCATTGCAAGTTTGAGGCCAGCCTGGGCTACAAAGTGAGTTCAAACCTGAACTGCATAGTGAGACCCTGAACTGCATACTGAAACCCTGTCTCAAAAACAAAACAAAACAAACAAACACACAAAAAAGAAATTGCCGCAAATGCAGCATGCGAGCAACAGAAGGAGGGGCTCCGCAGGCCCCTGCTGCCAAGGGGCGAAGGCCCGCTGCTCCCAGATCTTCCACCTCTTATCATTTCTTAATCTCTACCTTTGGGTTAGCTAGCCTTATTTTAAATTATTGACTGCTTATTAATTTTTTGGTAAACATCAAGAGGCATAAACTCTACTGACCAGTAACCTTCCAACAAGTTCTCTTTGTTTATGCGATGACCCAAGCTCACCTTGGCAGCCAGGAGAACGAATTTGGATAAAGGAGACCACAGCACTGTCCCTGGTTTCCATAACAGTCGGCAAATCTGCGCTCTGGAATCAGCCCTGGTTTCAAGCTTCAACCTTCTTCGCATCATGTGTGGCTGAATTCATTTGCCTCCCCAAGCGCATGCTGATCTAGAATTATGCAGAGAGGTTTCATCTCCAGAGCTCATGTAAAATTAATTTTCATAATTCTCTCAGTTCCTGTCGGCATGTACCTATCTTTCTTCATTAACCACTTTATTTCCACATCTGAACTGTCTCTGTGCTACATCTGGAAGGTAAAGACTGCAGGCGATGTGGAGCTATGAGTTGGCAAAATACATCCTGGAGCCTGAGCCACTTAGGTCTCAAGGTCTGCCACACAGTGCCCTTTAAAAATACTAACACAACACTGAAAAGACATTAAGTTTTGTTATGAATAATTAAGTCAAATAAAATCACGGAGAATGTTTCTCTGCTGGGAGAAACATGCTTCTGGGAAATGTACTTTTAAACCCACAGTGCTCTTGCCTAAATTTAATGAGTTTTTTGGGGAGGGAGCTGTGGCAAGGATGCTTTAAACCTTCAGGGAAGGGTTTGCACAGGCGCCTGCTCTGAACTGACTGTCCTCCCTGCGCAGTCTTATTCTGCTTGGATTTTGAAACATTCCCTAATTAAGTTGGGCCCCATCCACCTATAGCTGGTATCTTGCCAGTTGTTCCTCCTGAAGTTGGCCTTGGGTGCCAGCCTATTGAACATCTGTTTTTGTTCCTGTTTACAGGGGTCAAGTGGAAAATTCTACAAATGAAAGTCATCATTTCGTTGGGGTCTTCAAGGCTATCCTCTGTGAGCACTTTCCTTTGTTGTTCCGTGTGTTGGAGAGAAGATTATTTTCCCCTTTCTTTTTTAATTAAACTACAAGGTTGGCACTTTTGCCACAAGGTTCACACCATGTTATGTCAGCAAGCGGGTGATGAAACACTGGGACTCTCAGACTAGAGCAGTGTCCCGAGCCAACCCTAGGGAACAGCGGTGCGTGGCAGAAGAATTTATGAGGACATATGTGCCACCTTTCTGCAGAAATATTGGTTTTCATACTGGTACCAATTTTTATACTATGGCTTTCTTTTTTTCTTTTAAAGCTGTTGAATGAATTTTTAAACAAACACTACATGGTACTTTTGTATAAATAAAGACAGCTGCTTCTGTTGAAACAGTGGAGGTATAAGAGGTGCAAGTCTCTTCTCGTCCTCCTCTGAGTCATGGGACCCCTCCCCCTGCGCTATGGCTGCAGCTTCTGAGCTGCCTGGATCGCTCTGGGGCTGGTGGTAAATGCAGAATCTTGAGCCTCCATCCTTCCTTCTAATATCTCAGTCCCAGTTTTGCAATATCTCCAGGTGATTCCAATGCATATTAAGATCTGAAAAGCAACAGCCTGAAAGCTGTTAGAAAACATGGTTAGGAAACACTGATTCTGGGCTTATCTCAATGCTTTATTAAAGATAACCTCAATCACTCAATGCAAATATTTATTTAGTTTTTCCAAATTCAGTTCCAACTTTGATATTGCACATATCTACTTTGAAACTTGAAATTAAGTGAACTTTTTTAATATTTTGAGAGAACCAAAAATAATATTGCACCCAAACTTGGGAGTTGGTGGCCATAACTGGAAAAATAAGAGAAATAATGTATGACTCTTTCAGTGCAGCAGCTGTCCCTGGCAGGCTCCGGGCCATTCTGGTGGACTTGGCTATTCTTCCTGGAATCACTGTCAAGTGATGTAATTACATCAATTTTTGCCTGGGCTTTGGTTCCAGAATGTCTTTCAGCAAATTGGGCCTTTGCATCTTGCAGCTCCATGATGTGCTCAAGTGAATGCATGTTAGAATGTCTGGGAAAACTTTACCAACAAGTGAGGTGACTGTTATCACATCAAATCTTGTGTGTGTGATAAAATGACTGTACTAGTCTGTTTTCTGTTGCTATAACAAAACATATGATACTCAATACTTCTACAGAGAGATGGGTATTTAGCTCACAGTTTTGCAGGCTGAGAGTCCAAGATCAGGTGGCTCATTCCATATGACCTGTGGCGAGAGGTCCCCTTAGCTGGGTCACGTGTGGTCCAGGATGTCATGATGTCAGTGTGGGAGAAGGAGCACTCACGTTGGAGACAGGAAGCTGGAGAAATTCAGCCTCAGTCTTTCATAATGATCTACTGTCATGGGAACTAACTTTGTGATAAAAAACGTTAATCCTTTCTGAAGGTGGTGACCCCAAGAACCTAACACTTACCCCTAGAGTATCTCTAAAAGATTCCCTCTGCTTCTGTATTGTCACCCTGGGAACCAACCACAGGAAACCTCAGAAACTATTCTTACACCATATCCAAGCTATGGCAGTGGCCAACTTGTTCCAGTCTTCCCTGGACTTTTTGTTTGTTAGTTTGTTTGTTTTAGTGCTAAAATATCCTCAACCCATGAAGTCGCTCAGTCCTTGACAAACTGGATCATTTGGGCAGTTGAACCTGTAAGTGGGAACAGAAATGTTTAATTATCAAAGCTCCTGGTGTTATGTTGGCAGAAATGATTGTGCAAACTCCAGTCTTTGTTCTTTTCTTCAATGCCTGAGTACATGAATTTTAAAAAGTAGCTTAATGATATTGTTTCAACACTTATTTCTTAGATAGCAGTTGCAAATGATTCCAAGATATGAAACAGGTGTTTCTGCATGGTCTACTGGATAGAATGAAGAAAAATGTCCTCCCGGATTACCCTACAGATGACGTACCCAATGGTTTCTATTTTCAAATGAAAAATACGTTCAATCACTTAGTCGACAGGATTCCATCTGGCCTGTCTGTAACATCCAGATTTGAAATGGAACTCTCTGTGTTGTTTCTAGATTCAGGCAAAAACTTCACGATGTTTTGTGAAGCAATTAAAACAGGTGTGTGTCATCTACACCTGCCACCTCTGCAAGCAGTCAACCCCCTATATTTATGGCCCGGAAAATTGCTTTTAGTGCGGGCCTGTGTGGAAGCAGACAAACGCTTCGGTAAGGCTTGCTCTGGTGGACACCAGCATCTCAGTATGGTACCCTGCTCCCTCTGTAGAACTGTCACTTGCTGTATTGTCAAGAAGGAATTTTCCGCCCACCGCTCCTCTAAGTGAGTGCCTTTGGGCCTGCTTCTCACCTTCTTATAGCTTCTGTACAGTCCTGGTTCTTGCACAGCAGTGTGGGAACATTCTTGTCTTACGCAGACAAGGGAATCTGCCAAAATGTGAAACACTGGGTTTTAGAAATTTAAAAAAGACTTGAAAAACACTGAAATGTCAGTCACAATTTTAACAACAAAATTACTATTAATGGAAGCTTGAGAGCTCTGGGCAAGTGGGTACAAAACTTGGTGAGTACCCGAGAAACACCCAGGAAGCCAAAAATCACTGAGACTTGGATCCCATGCCGCAGATTTTGATTTAATTAATCTACCGTGAGGCGTTGGCATGGAATTTTTAAAAGCTTCCCAGTTAATTCTAATGTGCTCTAGGCTCTTATGCAACAAACTCCAGTCTTTTATATTCTTTAATTTAGTTTAATTCCTTTTTTGCCTTGTTTATTCATTTCTGCTTATTGCCTTTCTATGAATTAATTGATGGGTTCATTAATTTATTTGTATATTTTGCTTGTTTGGGGCATTGTACAATAAAACTTACAGTTCAGAGGGAATCCTAAGGCAATTTGAAGGAAAACTATGACCTCCAGTGATATGGTTACAAGACAAGACAGGTCAGAATCAGGAATTTTCCTTGAGCCTAAGAATAAACTTGCCAAAATATTTTACTTTTTCATCTTCTACCTCAGAAAAGAATATAACATTTGAAAGGATAAGTAGTTTGTAAATAATTGAATAACAAGTTGGGGTCAACTTTGACTTCGGAACAGAGGCTTGAGTTAATTCTCTACTCAGCTCTGCTAAATGTGCAGTTCAATGATTAACACTTACAGTAGTCATCAAATACAGGGCAGGCATAAAGGTGATCCTGAATGCTGTGGGAAAGACTTTACTCTTCATTAACAATTCTATCATTTTGAAATCTCAGATATCCGTGGATCAGAAATATCAAGCTTAGGTAGGAGTCAGTGTAACTTTGCTGGGTTGTCACAGAAGGAACCCTGGAGCCATGTTCTGATAAAGCCACATTCCGATAAAGCAGTTCAGATTGTGCTACTGTCCTGACTTGGGGGTGCTCTGATTTCAGTGTGTGGCGACATCACTTGGCGAGTTAGGGCGGTAGACCCCCCTCTGCCGGGGTTCCGCTCTCCCTAGACTGCTGTGGGAGGCCAAGCCACGTAGGAACCGAACTTAGAGTATCTTCTCCCCCAGGGTGTGGCTGCGACCTAGCAGCACTGATGCCACTGGTGAGCTGTAGAGGAAGAATCTCTGCGTCTGTCCAGATCTCCTGCATCAGAATCCGCATTTTAACGGGACACTTGCTGTGTCCATGACAGTGTGAGGAACCCTGGCCCACGCCCACGTGGCAGAGGCAACATCTGGTCCTAAGCCTCCCTTCCCAAGCCATCTTCTGCTGTCCCTAAAGTGCGAGTCTACATTGCTTGACTGCTGTCCATGCTGTGGCTCTGCAGTTTTACAAATGCTTTCACTCTGCCCGGATGGGCTTCCCCGTGAGTACCGAAGTCAATTCATTGTTCAAAACATGCTCAGATTTCCTCTGGGACCTACCCTAACTTCTCTAAGTGAACTATTCTTTACATCTCCACCTGATGGCTTTTGCCATTGTGTTGCAATCATCTGTGTAACTGAGTATTGTCCCCCGTGAACAGCGAACCCTCGAGAGCAGAGATATGAGTCAGTTGTCCCTTTATCCGTCACCCTGCCTGGCTGTCATAGAGCATGCGCTCAGTGCATGAATGAATGAGCCAATGTGGTGTGACACGAAGTCACTGAACTTCTTCAAGTCTATATTTACTCATTTCTAAAAAGACAGCGATGTGTCACACAATTGTTAGTTGCATCTATCTATCACCATGTAATTCCCCATTGTTCAAAATTTGCTACTAATATTAATTGAGCACATTCCGAATGTGTAGCTGTGGGCAGGATGAGGACTTCAACTCTGCCATGTGGCCTGGATAACCTGAGGGGAGAGACAGACTACAGACAACTTGGAACAAATAAGACTTATTTTCAATTCATTAAGTGTTTATTAAAGGTTAGGACATGTGTTACAGCTCATATCAGAGGGCAGTTAACCTGGGCACTGAAGAATCCAAGTGCTCTTTATAGTATTTGTGCTAGTGTTTTATTAGCCCAAATCAGAGGAGAACATGCACTGATTTTCTTTACATGATTTTTGGATATATGATGGTGGTTCCAGGAAAATGACAAGCATAGGACATCAGCTCCATTGCTAGGTTTTAGACACGTGCTAAAATCATTTAGAATCATTGCTGCGAATTTTGACCCTGACATGGATTTCTAAATGAAGAAACCTTGAAGACAGGAAGGCATCTAGAAGCTAGGCAGTGTATACGTGGCAATGGTAGATCTTTTGCGTGCAATTCTCGGGGACCAGAACGGGGCCTGCCGCTAAGACGAGGTGTGACTTGGTGAAGAGAGACCAAATCAGGCGCTCGGAATGCAGGGGTCTAGTCCTGAGTCTACCGTAAAAAACGATGAGGCTTGGGCCTCAGTTTTCTCAGTTGTGCAGTAATGAAGATGAATTGGTGCCTCATAAATTCACATGTCTTCCCAGGGACTCAGAGAACTGCTGGCCCCTGTGTCAGACAGTGATGGTTTTCAGAGCATACAATTGAGTGTTTCCTTGGTGGTAAAACCGTTCATTCCTGAACCACTTAGGTAAATTAAATGGTCTTTTCCCAGCTCCCCACCATTGTACCTTTTGGCCGATGATGGGATGGAAGGGTCTGAGCGCAGATGATGGACGCAGAGTCTTGGCAGCCGCTCTCCTGGGGCAGACTGAGGCAAGGGAGAACAGGCCGAATCCCTCCTTCCTCGGCGTCTTCGTCATTTTCAATACAAGCTTGGCTAAGCTGCCATTCAGCAGTTGCAGGAAGAGATGGATCATCTGAAGAAGCTGAGCCAAATATTTGATTTGGATGATTATGCTGCAGGTGGCTCATCAGAACTGCAGTGCCTGGGTTACTAATGATTTCTCCTCAACTCAGTGTCTCTGGCAGGGAGCATGGAGTGTGGTGGGAGTCATGAAGGATGCCTGCAATAAAGGAGGCCCTGGGCAGCTAGTGTCAGGCCCCGCTGGAGAGGCCGAAGTGCAGAGACAAGGCAGGCACAAGGCGAGCGGAAGGCGGGCCCGCGGGGCAGTCAGACGGGGAGAAGCGGTGGCAGGGGCTCGCTATGGCCACCTGACCTGGCTCAGAGGAAAACGACTATCATTCATAAAGCAGCGCCGGAAATGGCTACCATGATCACATGTGCTCATCTACCACCCGGACCTGCTGCGGTTTTTCGTGTCTGGTGGCATGAAAGGGTTAATGTAGCTCTTCAAATCACACAGATCTACTCCAATAAAACATAGTTCCACCTCTGTGCTTACTTTTCAGCACACAAAGGGCATTGATGTTCACTATTTTGTTTCAGCCTCACAACAAAATGAGACATTTAATTATCTTGATTTCTGACAAAGCAAAAGGATAAGGGCTTAGGCAGGGTAAGTGATGAGTCAGGTCACACGGACAGAAAATACTAAGGTCTGGGAGAGACTTGCAGATCTTAAGACCCCGCCCTTCCCCACACTGCTCTTTTGCTTCAGCAGAATTGTGAGAGAGCCTCCTTAGCTCGTTTGGCTCACCTGCAGTGCGAGAGAGATCAAAATGAGGAGGTGCCACCCCATGATAGCCCATTAGCGGTCAACTTTTGGTTCCATGGGTTACATTAGGCTTTCTAGATCTTCATCCTCATGAAATAGTGATGGACAAGCATAAACCTTTCACTGCTCCTAGAACAAATGGTTAAAATACAATCTATATGCGCATGGGGTCCAATTTTGTATCTTTAGGCCAGATTTTTCTCTTTCTTTTCTGAAACTCAACTGGATATTGATCCACCTAGGGGGCCTGGCTCCTACACAGCCACGGGGTCTAAAGCTAAGCATCCCTTTCCCGCCAAGTCCTAAACCTGTCCTTCTCCTCTTCTCTGTGTACGCAGCACTGCACAGACCAGTGCTCTCAAGACAGAAATGTGCCATGATCACTGTGCTCCTCTATCCTTCGCCTCCTCCTTTGAATCTTACCAAAAGAGCCAGTTTTACACACACACACACACACCCACTCCCACAGCAGTCTGACAACATCCACATTCTTCTTTTAGTCGTTTTACACTGTGTTGTTATTAAATCCATCTCTCTCTCACCTTGGAACATTTGTCACTTTGGTTACTATGAATAAAATACTCTTCACGACTGTCCATTTTATTACTTTCCTCCCAATCTGGGCTGGAAGTCCTTCTCAGTCTCTCCCAATCACTGCACATTACCTTTCCCTTCAACACAACACTGCATGTGGCCAGTTTTCGATTCTTGCCTTCACTGAAGTCTCAGCTGCGTATGGGTAGGGCCCATGCCTATTGTGTTCAGACTTTTATCCCCGACAAGAAAATATTTGGCTCATAGAAGGAACTTCTGGTGGAAGAAACAAATGAAATAAGTGGAATAGTAGGAAGAGCATAACTTTGTATTGTTAGATGAATAATCATTTCTCCTAACATGTGGCATTAATGCAGCCATAACCTCCACAATCTCATGGACTCTATTTTGTTAAATGTTTTGTTTGGAGGGAAAGAATGAATGGACTCGGCACTAATGGTCTTATCTCTTTCAAGGCCTGAGGGCAGATGTGAGGCCACATTAAAGGATTAGTCCTATCTGGTGACCTGGGAGAGATATCACTAGTGAGTAAGAATCAGATCTCCAGTGTTTCCTTTGTGCCTGGACTACTCCATTGTCAACCAATGGAAATTCCGAAACACAAATACCTATATTTTCTGAGATGAGAAAGATACAGAAGCTATAGTAGAAAAAGGAAAATCTGAGACATCAGATTTAGTTCCTGCGGTGCATCCTAGGCAAGTCTGGGATTCAATCAGCTCATTCCTTATGACAGAATTATCTCCTGATAACGACGGGGAGCCATGCCAATCACCATGCCAACAATGGTGGTTCCAGTTCATTTTGCTGGCACTCCAGATGGTGAAGTATACTACAGCACCGTAAATTCTTCTGATCTCAAAAAGAGGCTGTCTTCCAGGAGTTGCTTCTTTTGCCCTGGAGCCATTTTTCCAGGAGTTCTTGACCCATGGGAACCAGTCATTGCTGCATCCCAACAGTTCCTTTGGAAAAAAGGCTTCCCTCTAAAATCTGTGTTTCAGCCCAAGGAGGTAGGTGCGGGCTATCACAGTTTCTCTGATCTCCTTCACAGCCCAGGTGCGGACGGCTGATGTGGTCAGTGGCTGAAGGGACATCAGGTTACCTCATGTGCTGTCATGAGACTTCTCCTCTCTCTCCTGGGCTGCTGTCCTGTGACTGTTCAACCCTTGCTCTGTAATAAGTAGGTTTGCTACTTCTGCGGATGGAGCTGCAAAGGCAACCACCCCCTCTCTGAGACCCAGGCCTCCCTCCCCACCCATACATCACCCTGCAGGCTGCCTGCCTGGCAGAGGCAGGGGGCAGGATGCACGGCATAATAAATTCTATCCACTGCTGAGCGGAGGGATAACAGATGGATAGGTTTCCTCTTGCAATTTCTACTTCACTTGGTTTGGGTATAAAATAGCAGAAGGGTGGTTTCTTCTGGTGCAATTTTCAAACTGATGAGGCCAGAGGGAGGGTTGCTAGGCTGGGAGGAAAGTGAGGGCCTTCACTGGCCTTCAGAGAGAGCCAAAGGAACAGGACGCCCTGAGAGCTTTGGGAACGAGTCAGGCTGTTTTCCTGCTAGCAAGGAGCCGGCGCTTCCATCCAAAGCTGCGTGCTCATCCCCACCGGGCATGGCAGAGGCAGTGATCTCAGGGAGGCCAGGCCGTCTGTTGTTCATGTTGTTATAGTGTTATGGTGATTGCAGAACAAATTCTCAGGGTGAAAAAAGGTATAATGACAGATTGTGTGATTATACCCATACTTATAATTAAGCTGTTACAGTACAGACAAGAGCCTGCTCTCTAATGTCACCAACAGAAACCTCTTTGCTTGGAAAGGAAAGTGACTCACTCTGGCAATTAGAAGGAGTTCCCTGCAGGACCTCATTTTCAAACCTTATGAACAAACGAGTAGGGAGAAGCGCAGCTCCCTTGAATGACAGGGAAAGCACAGACAGCCCGAGCGGCCGCCTGACCTCCAGGTGCGGGCTGCCTCGCTGGTTAGGAAGGAGTTGTTGCCGTCACAGATAATAACCTCTTCGCGATGCACGGAGGATGCGGCTGCTGCAGAGTTCTTTCTCATAGTGTTTATATGTGACTGTGGTACAAGTGGTATCTGTGTTTGATTCGAGGTTCAGAGAAGAGAGAAAAAACAGAGAGTGAGGGATGGAGGAAGAAAGAGAGAGACAGAGACAGAAGTAAAGAGAGGCACAGAAGCACCGCCACAAAGAAAACGCACCCAGCTGGAAACAAGTTGGTGTCCAGCTGGGACTCTTGGCTGCCTGCCGGCACGGTCATCTCCCCAAGCTGTCACTTGGCTGGTGGTGAAATGCGTGGTTTCTGCCTGGGAAATCCTCAAAAACCCAGAAGGGTCTTTCCACTAACTGTAAACCCTTTCCATTTCAAAGCCTTGCTTTTCTTCTTTCTAGTTTATTTCATTTTATTTTATTTTATCACTTCTGTTCATTACTAGGTCTCTTTCCTTTTCTCCGGCAGGTTATCGTGGCCAGGAACTCTTTCTCTCCTGCTTGCGAGTTTGTGTTGCGCATGGATTTCTACCTAGACAAACTCGGACTCTTGAGCGGTTTGTACACAGAGCATCTTATTCCCTGGCGTGGTGTGAACTTGGGGTCTCCTTGGAAGACTTTCTCACGAGGGACACATCCATGTGAGGAAATCGTGAGGTGCCTGGGGGGCTTCTTGAGCTCTGTGGACTCTCTCTGTGAACTGCCTTTTTAAATCTGCAACTCCAGGTAATTCCTATTCACCTTGAGAGCAGCCTGAAGACTAATTAGTTAATGATGTTTGTGAAGTGTCTTGAAGGTGTGAGGTGCAACATAAGTGGTAAAAATTAATGCTATCATATTCTCACAAAAATAACTCAAGTGCCAGTGCTGGAGGAACTCACCTGATTTACATCCATAAACTTATAGACTATAGGATTTTCTTTTCTTTTCTTTTCTGTTTTGTTTTTGGCACTGGGAATCGAACTCACAACCTTGTGCCTGCCAGGCAGGCGCTTAAGCCACTAAGCTAAATCCCAGCAAGAACATAGGATTAATATTAAATATTTCCATTTTTTTTGAAAAAAGATACATTTTGTTTAGTGAGTGAAAGAAAGGACTGACACCAGACCAGACCTAACTAACGTGTGTCACATTCTTGTCATTGGGCGTTCAGCCAGTAGCTTCGAACTTGAAGGCGCCCTGCCTAGCGTCTGTTCATGTTTGCTAAGATGATGGTAGTAGCTTCTTGTCATCCTCTCCATGAGATGCTGGGTAAAACGGTAGAATAATTATCCCATGAAGGGGGAGTTGATGGGGAAAACTAGCTGAGCGGGAGCAAGTAGGGGTCTGTGAGCCCTTGTGTTCCTGAGCTCCTGGAAGGGACATTTCTAGTCCAGGGCTCTCTTTGTTCTTATGATACTTGCTCTTCCTTTGGAAGAATCACTTCTTCCACCCCCAGTCTGGTTTGGAAAGGCCTGTGACCCACCGTGAGAAGTTACTTCATCCTGTCTCCTTCACCAAAGTGATTTGTTCAGAGGTGACTGACTGCATAAGGCAGGCAGCTCCAACCACAGGAAATCCCAGGGCTAATTTTGAAACTGTGGCAGCTGAAAATCTCATCATGAGGTACTGGGCAGAGGCGAGGCCTGTCCCACCAGCAGGAGAGTATGCGGGTGTGGTCGTCCTCCAGCGAGGGACCTATGGGAGCACTAGGTCCCAACAGCGATTCATCTGAACCCTGCCTCCAGCCTTACCTGGCATTCAATCACGAGTCAATATTTTCCTGTCTCAAAAACAAAATTTAAACTAGTCCTGAGTTGGGGTTTTGGTTTGTGGCAATTGAGTGAGTCTTAGCTAATACTATAATTCTCACCAATCGTTTCCTTGGATGCTCCCTTTCAAATTAGAAATGTGAAGGTGTTTGATCCCCCACCCCAACTGTGCTCCTTTCCCTGTGAAATCCTGACTCCATGGATTATGCACTCAGGGAGCAAGTCCTTACCATTCACCCAGGATGTACTCAGAGATGTGATTCTGTTTTCAAAATGTTACTAAGTTGAGGTTTATGTGCATCCTGTGCATAATAATGTTTATTAAAAGCACCCGCAATGATTTATTTAGACTTTTCAAAAGAATGGTTACGAATATTTGGGAAAAGACCTATGGAAAGCTCTGGAAGCTGAATGAAGACTTCCCCGCTTTGAGGGGACAGAAGGTCAGGGAAGAACATGGAGCTCAGAGGCGCACTGTGGCCAAGGCGGTGGGAGGTGCAGTGTGGGCAAGGGGACTTGGACAGGGAACGGCGGAAGATGGAATAGAACGCAAGCATCCTAAAAGCCAGTGAGGAGAAGCACAGGAGTATTAATTTGGCTGATCATGGGTGGCGCGTGTCGCCAGAACTGAGAGCTGGATTTGGTCCCTGAGCAGTGGGATCCATGTAGTCTTACTGGCAGATGACTGAAAGATGATGGTAGCTGTGTATTCATGGGCGGGGGGAGCGGGCTGCCTTCGGGAACCACTGCAAGAGGTAACAAGAGCCTCAATTGCTTGTCAGAAATGGTAGATAGGGATTAAAGAAAAGGCTGGAATGAACAGAAAAATATTGTGAGAGTGTACAGCACTGGTTCTAGAAACTGATTGAATGTGGGAACAAGGGTTTTCAGTATGATTTTTGAGGAGGATGTGGAAAGATAACATGTTCAGAACAGACTTTGGGAATGGAGGCGGCAAAGCAGTCAGGGGGTAAGTAGCTTTGTCCCAGGCCCTCTTCCTTATCCCATGCGGGTCATGGTCAGCCACAGAACACGGATCCTAGGTGCTCTGGGAGAGGAAGTGGAGCCATACCATGGAGTCAATGCTCAGACGTTTGCTGAAAGGTGCCAGGAACTGTGAGAGCCTGTGCGCGTCCTCACAGACCTGCCGACTCACCTGTGTCGGTGGGGCCCGACCCGCGCACACTGCCCGAGCCCCTGTCCAGTCTCCGGCAGCTTCCCCCAGTCCCGGGGCAGGTATGACGGCAGCTCAGGGGGGAAGAGCATCGACTTTTGCTGCAAGTGACCCATGACGGCTCTCAGCAGCAGCAGGAGGCAGGTGAGCCTCCATCCTCCCTGTCAGCAGCTGCAGCACATTGCTACACAAACGCACTGGACCAGCGTCAGGGCAGGGGCTCATCAAAGTGGGTTTCCCTGCTCTGGGATGACTCTGACATTTGGTTAAGATTTGCTCACTCATCTGTGGAGGTGTGTCTGGGTGGTGTAACCTGGTTATTTTGACCTATCCTTTGCCGTTCTTCTCCTTGTCTGCTCCTAGCTTTCTTTTCCAATTGGCAAGGTGGCTCATCCTGACGGATTTGAGACACGACACCAGGGACAGGAACAGTAGCTCAGCAGGGATCCTGCATCAGTCCCCAAGCATTAGGAATGGGGGGTTCCTTGTGTAAATTGTGTCGTGTCTGTCTGGGTTGGTTCTGCTTCTCTGAATGAACTCGAGCTGGTTCGGTGGGTCAGGAGATCTGCACCCATTCTCCACCATACCTGTGGAACTTGAGAAGTTGGTGGCAGATTTAAGTGGAAATATATATGGCAGGCAGTTGGACCAGTGGGTGTGGATACTGAGAATATGGTGAGGATTGAAGAGAGAAACCAGTTTTCCACACAGATGATAAGCATACCTGGGATAGTGATAAAGTCAGGCAGGCAGAATCTAGACAAGAACAGAAAACCAAGTACAAGATTTTGAACAGTACCAGGAAAAGTCCAGGTGGGACCAAAGAGAGTACATTTATAAAACTCAGATGAGAAGAGTCTCAGGAGGAGGCAATTATGCAAAATTATACCATAGTGGGTAGTATTTCTTTTTCCTATTGTTGGACTTAGTATTATAGAGTAAATCTTGGACATCATTTAGTTTTACCCTTATTTTGCAGGTTAAATAGTGGAGGCTCTTGGAAACTACTTTGAGTTCAGGGGACTAATTCAAGGCAGAACTAGAAAGAAGTTCTCCTGCCTTGTGTTTCAATGATCTTGCCTTTACGCTATTCTTCCTCTTGTTTATAGTGCTGCTTGAATCAATGAGACAATATTGAAAAATAGTGAGTCCCCAGGAGAAAAGATTTAATGAGAATGCTGACATAAATTTCAATATTACTTTGTCTCTGAGGTGCACAAAACACTTTACATAGATAATATTTCTCAAAAAAAGCCATCTATTACAAGGTATCAAATATTTTTATGATTCTGCTTTTACAAACAGAGAAACTGAGTCATGCTGGGGTAACTTTCTTTGTGCGATAATTACAATGGCTTTTGAAGACATGTGCACTTCACATGTCTCTGACAATGGGGTTACCTGAGTGTCATCTAAATTTCCATGCTTGAAAGTTCTTTTTGAAAGGGAAAGTTTCCCTGGTTGCCCTCCCTACAGTGATAGCAGTAAGCGAGTGACTTGTCTAACCTGTTTGATTGCCCTATACCTAAAATTCGTGGGCAGGCTTCATGGTTTCATGTAATGATACACGCTGGAAGCCTAGTAGGTATTGAGGGAATATATCCTCTGGGGCTTTCTTTCCTGTTTGTGATCTTCACAAGCGGGGAACAGGAGTGAATCCCACAGCCTTCCCGTCAGTAAGTGCAACATAGTCTTAAGCAAATGCGTTGCATGTTGTCACGCAGCAGCCTATCAGAGTGGGTTTCACCTCTGTGGCAGTGATGTGAGTATTTGGTGGTGGTGCATCCAGGGGAAATGAGACCTGTTATATACCAGAATGAGAAAGAGAATGAACTGAGCCATTTACTTTGTTCCCAAAGGCCACATTTATGCCTCCCAAGTGTCTCTCATATTTATCAGTCTGCATGGGAGTGTCCTAGTGCAGACTATAGCTAAGTGCCATCGACCATTTAAATGGTAAACAATAGAAAATTGTTTCTTACAGTCTGGAGGCTGGAAATCTGAGATTAGAATAGGGGCCCTCTTCCACATTCCAAATTGCCAAATCTCTCATTGTATTATCACATAGTGGAAAGGGGACTTCTTTTTATAATCCTATTCATGAGGGCTCTACCTTCATTACCTAACTACTGCCCAAAGACCCCTTGTCCTAAAACCATCACTTCAGGAGTTAGATGTCAACATATGGGTTTCAAAGGGGGATGACAGGTTTTAATTTCCTACTA
Source organism: Dasyprocta punctata (assembly GCA_004363535.1). Classification (NCBI taxonomy): domain Eukaryota; kingdom Metazoa; phylum Chordata; class Mammalia; order Rodentia; family Dasyproctidae; genus Dasyprocta; species Dasyprocta punctata. Next base: position 90,830 of record RJWM01003897.1, on the reverse strand, counting down.
TTTGGCAGGTACTTGATTATACTTACCAGGTGCTAGACACTAGATACTTAAGGTTTCCTCCCCTAGCTTCTCCCTGTAGATACATTATCTACTTATCTATGTAGCTAACTTACCAAAGAGAGAAGGTTTGGCAGTTTACCAAATGCAAACATTTATTAAGCAGAGTATACCAAAGATCAGTCAGCAGGAGGAAGTAATACAAAGGCGTTACAGTCTCAAGAAGGGCTGCTTCTCAAGCGGCCCTGACTAGAAGCCCATTGGCAAAGGAATCGATTTCCTTTCTCTTTCACAGGTGGTGACTGCTGCTACACATGCATGAGACACAGCCCGGGGCCAGGCCACACCAGAGTCCCTGCCCTGCGCTGTGGGTCGGGGGAGGACAGAAATTCCCCCTGACAGCCCCTTGCCTTCCTTTCCCTCCCAGCTTTTGTGCCTTTTGTCATTCTTGCCAGTGGAGTTTTCAAAAGCAAGAATCCTGCTTCCTTTGGCCACTTGGAGAGTGTACAGTATATTTGATGTCTGGGACATCAAACAAATGCTTGTGCTCACAGTGCAGAAATAATCCCAGACAAAAGATGATGATGGCCATGTGGAGAATACGAAAGAGACAGGGTCAGGAAATTACCAGTCGAGTCAAAGAAGAGGCTGTTTTACACACCCTGTTCACCTGTGACAGAAAGGCGCTGGTAGCTGGCAAAGATCTGCTTAGAGCTCTCTGACTCTGGTCCCCAGCTGCTACCTCTTCCCAAGTGCTTTTAGCTGGACCCCCTCATGCTACTTTCGACAGAATCCGAACGGTCTTGTCAATGTTCTTAAACCCAGGTTTGGCCATATAATGATGAACAAATAAATGCACCCCCACTTCCAAGGAAGAAACAAACCTTTGCATGGAAAAACCAGGCCTGCTTCCTCCCAGCCAGGCTGCTGAGTGTCTGGGGAAGCAGAATCCAGTGGGCTCCAGGCTCTCCTGTCCCCTCGCTCCTGGGTGCTCCAGGGGGAGCAAGAGTCAGATGGAGCCAGTGGAATTTCCTCTACTCTTGGGTACCTGGCTCCTGGCCACTCTTTTCCGCTGCTCTCTGCGTGCCCTTCCCCTCTCAGTGAGGCTGAGAGAGTTACGGGGTGAATTAATTGGAGGAGCGGGGAGGAAATACCAGGGCCAGAGAAAACTGCAAATCAAAGGAGCTCGTCTCCCCAGAAGGCTCACAGGGAGCCATGCTCACAATAGCAGTTCAAACTCACCTTGTGTGAAGGAAAGGAGGTATTTTAATGGCTCTGTAAGGAAAAGGGGCGACTAGTGAAAGAGGGATAGAGAATAAAATGAGAGAGAGAGACAGAGTGAGACAGACAGACAGAGACACAGAGCGAGACAGACAGAGACAGAAAGACAGAGACAGGGACAGAGACGGAGACAGAGAGGGAGACAGAGAGGGAGACAGAGTGGGAGACAGAGAGGGAGACAGAGAGAGGTGCAAATCCAAATGTCGATGTGTAGACACAGTGAGGAGAGCCTGCTGGCTGACAGGGTGATTTATTGGATTCTTCCAGTTAATCACTGCCGGCCTGTGGCCAAACGGATCTCCAGCAAAGCTGAAAGGCAGCCGAGGGAAACAGGCTTATAAGCATAAAGCCGCATAATGGTGTTCAATGAAGTGTGAGACTTTTAGTTCAGTCTCGCTGAGCCGGCCGCACCGCCGGAATGTCAAAGAGGGATTGTGGGTGGAAAAATTATGGATTTAAACTGCTAGCTGTAAATGAGGTCAATATGTCTGGTTCATAAACAGTCCGAGCCTATTCCAAGAATGCAGTGAGGGGGAAAATTAGCGTGAAGCCAACACTGTAGACAAACCTCATTGAGATATAATTGCAGCTATAAATACAAGCGAAAAGCTTACCGAGTGCAATAAAATACAGACACGCTTTTTTATTCCCCCTTCTTCTTCCTTCTTTGAATCCATGCATTTGTTAAGGGCTGTGCATCCCTAATGCTCCTTTCATCTCTCCCTCCCTCTCCCAGTGACACCCAGTGTTGCAATTAATTGACTGTTCTTGATCTCCCATTCCATTTTATTCAGGCGAGATTGGAAAAAATCAAAAGAGCACATCTAAAGCATTTTCTTCCCTTTTGCTTTTCTATTTGAATCAGGTTGAAATGTGTGAAAAAAAAAAAGCTGCGCATATTTTTTTATGAAGGGGGGAAAATCCAAGTAAAAAGGCTTTTTAAACTAATACATCTGTTAGATTATTTGAATCGCAATTTAATGAAGGGACTTCAAAGGCACCCGCTGGAGCCTATGGTGGGGATTCTTTCGAGGGCTACCTGGTTTTGCCTCATGAAACACTGACTCAAAATTAATATATTTTTCATTTTCTTCTTTTTTCTAAATTCCAAAGACTCTCATTACTTTATTTTGTACTCAAGCTCAAAGGACAGAGGACAGATATTAGCAAACTTGCTTTGCCTAGTTTAAAGCCAATACAGTAATAAATTGAAGTCTAATAGCTCTGGTCAGGCTGTCTTTCCCCCTAAACCAATTGATTTAAATGGCAGTAATTTGGCCAGTGAGGCTAGTCCTGTTTAAATTAAACCCATTAATATAATAGCACCAGTCCTGAATGAAATCCATCTGCAGGAAAGGCTCCACCGGTCACTAGTTTCATAACTGCCCAGGGATGTCCTGAAACGCCCATAATCGTGCAAATAAAAATTACAGATTACAGCCGAGACCCTCAAAGGCAAGAGGAGAGAGGGAGAGAGGGAGAGAGAGAGAGAGAGAGAGAGAGAGAGAGAGAGAGAGGGAGAGAGGGAGAGAGAGAGAGAGAATAAATTGGAATGAGCACACGCAGTCAAAGCAAGTGAGAAAATGACCTGATGATTTCAAGGAAAACGACCTTGGTTATTAGGAACAGTGAAAGGTTAACTGTATTAATAACAAGAAGCAGTGTTTCCGCAGGAGAAGCCTGAGGCATCCTTCTTTCCTCCTCCCCCATCCCACTGAACAGATATTTTTCTCTTTAACTGTTCCACCCAGACTTCATGCAACCTCCTCAAAACCCAAATTCATTGTGTCAGTGCAGGGAATGTGATCCTTGCAGGGAACGGGAAGGTGTATGTGTGCATGCATTTATTTCGGCCTTGGCTTTCAAGGTGATGCGTGTGCTCTGTCCGCAGCTGGTTCAGAGAGCATGTCCTTTGTTGGATTACACTGAGGTATCCCAGCAAGGGAGATGTGGATTTGAGAGTTAGAAACACAGCTGCCACTTTTATCACTCAGTCTGAGGCAGTGTTTAAACCTGAGCAATTGTCTGCCATCTGTTCAAAGGGAAGAGAGTGCTTCCCAACCAGGCCACAGAGGGCTCCAGCTGAGGAGCTGGGGAACTGAGGACTTCAGCCTTTACGTGTATTTGAAGAGTAACAGTAAGATAATGATGCATATGTTCGCAGGTGACTGATGAAAGAAGCCGAATTACTTTACAGGCCTAAGTGAACCCCAACACGCCGGAAGCCAGTAGGACATGGCATGGGTTAGACAAGGAATTAGTGCTCCAGGGTCTAGCTCATCTTGGGTCAGCTGAGTGGTCGTGGATAAACATGTTCATTTGAGTTTGGTTCCTCATGATTTTTTTTAAAAAAGATTGTTCTACGTTCTTCACAGATGGTTACTAGAATCAAATGAAAGTCCTTTGAAGAGTACTTGGTAACCTTTAATTCTTGGATGAACCATTAAAATTATTTAAGATAGCAGTAGTACTACTTACTAGACTTATCTTCAAGGCAGTAACTAGTGACTATTTTGAGTTGTTATATAACTTTATGACATATATTTCATATTATGTACATCTTATACATGTGAAATAATAACAGAAAAATGAATAGTTGGATCCAATCTTTATTGGATACTCACTATGTTTGGGACACCATGATAGGGTTTTCCCATGTGCTAGTTCATTTATTTCTCATGTCACTCTGAGGTAAATATCTTTCTTCTCCATTTCATAGGTGAGGAAGCTTAATCTTTTTTATACTTCAGTTTTAATGGTTTTGGGGACCCATGAAGATTGCCAACAGATACATTTACACAAGTGTTTGTGTTTAGTTTAGCCCAGTAGATCTAAATGCTAAATGCAAGTCACATTAGTCCACTTTTCATTATTATAATGAAATAGCTGAGTAAGACCGCTTTCTAGAGAAAAGGCTTATTTTGCTCACAGCTCTGGAGATCCCAGGGCATGGTGCCCTCACCAGCCTGGTTCTGGAGAGGGTCTCATGGCAGGTGGCAGGAGGCAGAGGTCATATAGCCAACCAGGGAACCTGAATGCAATCTAGGGGTTGAGCTTGTCTGACAATCACTCCCTCTGAAGAGCTCTCAGGGATCCCACAAGAATTACTTTAGTGTCTTCTGAGAATGTGGTCCTTATTGATCTCAGGATTCCCCCCACACCTCCTAAAGGTCTACACTAACTCCTACCATTACCAAAATGAAGGCCCAGCCTCCAGGATATGAACCTTGTGGGGACCCACTCAAGCCACATCCACACCAGAGCAAGCATTAATAACACAGGTATGTTTGCTTCTTTTTAAAAAATAAAAATAACTTTTTTTATTTTTAAGATAATAAAACCAAACAAAATAAAACCAATCAAAACAAAACAGTGAAAGTGATATAGGACTTCAAAGCAAGATAATAGGAAATCAACAATGGCTACCATAATGCCTCTTGTTATCTACAAAATAGCTGTCCATACCATCAGACCTAATAAGATCAATTAAAACATAACAGAATAAGACCAATCAAAACAAAACAGTGAATGTGATACACTGACTTCAAAACAAGATAATAGGAAATCAACAATGGCTGCCATAATATATCTTGTTATCTTCAAAATAGCTGCCCATGCCATCAAATATAATAAAATCAAACCAAACAAAACAGAATAAAACCAATCAAAACAAAACAATGAAAATGACACAAGACTTTAAAACAAAATAGTAGCATATTAACTATGGCTACCACCTTCCCTTTTTAGATGTTTCCTCCTCTTTCACTTCCACAATCTCTATTGTACATTTTGCATCCCACTAACTCCTTTAGTTTTTTATACTAGGGAGACAACATGACGTTTACCCATGTGAGTCTGAACCATTTCACCCAAGAGCATGATCACAAGTTGCATCCATTTACCTGCAAGAGCCTTGTATTATCCTTTGTAGCTGAGTAACTTCGCATTGTATAAAAATACCATATCTTTCTTATCCATTCTGCAGTTGATGGGCAAGCCACCCTTGCTTTTTTCTGGTTCCCTATCACATGGAGCATAGTTTTCTCTTCTTTGGCTTTCAATGTATGAATTTCCTTTCAAGTTAATGCATTTCTTGTGTCCTACATATGGATGGATTTTTTTTTTTTGACCCACCATGCCTGTGTTTCATTTTATTGGTAAATCGAGGCCATCTACATTAATGATTATGGCCAACATGCACTGGTTCATCTCTGCCATGCTTTTTTCCTGCTGCTGGTTCCCTGCTTTTCCCCTCCATTCAATTATCTGCCCCGCTCGGTGATACCACTTTGCTGCTGTTCTGGGACTGTGGCCATTTTTATCTCTCTCTAGAATATCCCTCAGTACTCCTAATAGTGTTGGTTTGGTGCTCATGAATTCTTTCAGTTGTTCTTTATCATGGAAGTATCTTATTTATCCATTAATTTTGAAAGATAGTTTTCCAGGGTACATCAATATGTGTTGGAAGTTGTTTGCTTTCAGGACTTGAAATACTTTACTCCAAGCTCTTCTGGACCTGATGGTTTGTGTTAAATCTGTCATGATTCTGTTGAGTTTTCCTTTATAGGTGATGTTTCTTTTCTCTAACCTGTAATATTCTGTTCTTGTGCTGAATTTCTGGGATCTTGATTATTACAGTCTGGGTGTAGATTTATTTTGGCTATGGCTAGTTGGAGTTTTGTATGCCTCACTTATCTGCATGTCAGGTCCTTTTCCCATGCTTGGGAAGTTCTCTGCTATCACTTCTGTAAATAGTCTTTTTATGTCATTTGTATTGACTCCTGCTTTTCACTGACACCTATTAGTCTTCGTGTTGTCTTGCAGCTGCTTAATTGTTATTTCCTGGTTCCTTGTTATTTTTAAGAGCTCTTTCCTTTTGTGACCACTAGCTGCCATCCTATCTTCAAGGTCTGAAAGTCTATCTTCAGTTTCTTTCAAGCAGTTTTGTCAGCTTGCAAAGGAGTTTTTAATTTCTTGGATATCTCTTTGAGTCTGTTTCTTGCATTCCAATTCTCTATATTGTTCATTCAAGTTTTTCCTCATTCTCCTATGCTCTTGCTCTTCTTCTTCTTCTTTTTTAATCTATGTCTTCTTTAGATACATGCAGCACTTTTTTTTATTACACTTGTCATTTTCTTCTTTTACCTGAGATACTATTTCTGATCTGATTACTATTATAGCCTTATGAAGTAGTTCCTTTACTTCCATTGCCATCAGCCCAGAAATCTCAGGTGTGTGACTTCTGCTTTCTTCCACGTTCACATCTCCTGGACTTGTTCTGTTTGGGCTGGAGGCCAGAGATCACCTTTTGCTCCTTCATCTTGACATCGTCCTGGGTTCCTCCAGATGAGCAAGTTGTGGGGTCCCAGGTGCTTCCCGCATTGGCTACCCATCCACAGTGTGGGGGATGGGTCAGGCACCTGGGTTTCTCCTAACCAAAGTTCCCCAGGAGGCAGTGGGGTACAGGGCAGGCTTCTCCAGATGCTGGCGGTTTCTCCAAGACATGGCTGGCTGGTTCTCCTGGCTCTCACTAGCTACCCTTGGGAGAGTTCTGATGTTAGCCTGTGTGCACACTGGGGCTGGGCTTGCTGCTCCTCCCTGCCCATGCTGGCTACCTGTGGGAGAGTCCTAATGGTGGTGCATGGGGGCTGGGCTTGCTGCTCCTCCCCCCATTTACTTGTTTTTAGCAACAATACTCAGGGCCCACCCAAAGATTTTTATTTTATAGTTCTATATTCAGCCCTCAGTAATAATTACTATGTTATCCTACAAGAAAGAAAGGATTTGAATGAGTATTGCATTGATTCTTCTAAACTTTTTGTGTTGTTCTGCACTTAACATGGATGTATGTGCACTGCACATACATTCACACGCATGAGTTTATGAGCAGGAAAAAGTAAAGATTTCTGTGGCAGCTTCTGTGGTTTGGTTCTGAAAAAGTGAAACAATGGGATATCACCAGAGCTTCCTACAAAGATCTTCTTTGTTGCTGAAAAGATAATGTTGTAGTCTCTTAGTATGGATGGGATGAGGCTACACTACAAAGCAGAAAAGTCTGGGCCACAGTTCCTCTCACACCCACCACACTCAGGAGGCAGGCATTCCACAGCAAAACCATGGCAAGAGCAGGGAGTCCACCATTTAAAGTCAAGGCACTTTCTAGGGAAGCATCTCTAATGGAGTTCTGAGCTCATGCATAGCCAGGGAGACTGATCTTAACTCAATATTCACAGGAAATTAAATACATTAAAAAGGAGGCACATAATTCTTTTCTATCTGACACAATAGTCAGTCCTGTTGTTATGCACATTTATGTACATGGCCAATGCACCTATCTCATGAACTGAACTATAAATCTGGACCCTTAAAGAGGAAAAAATCAAGAAGCTTGAAAGTCTTCAACACCTACAATCTTTTTGAGGTTCAAATTATACTTTGAGATACAAGAAATTGTTTTAGGTTTGCCAAAGAAAAATGGATTCTAAGGAGTCATGCAATTAATGGAGATTCAATCCCACTTGTGGTCCAGTAGCACCTGTCTCTTCACTATCCCAGGGCAGCCCTGAAAGCTTCTTCCTGTCTCTTTGACTCTGCGTTCCACTCACCTAAATTTAGGGGATGGAAGGAAGGGACTGTTCTCAAGACACACTGTGGTGCCAAATTGCTCTTTCCCTTGTGCCTCACCATTGATGAACTAACATTTCACCAGCATCCCTGAGCGCAATGAGAAGAACAAAAAGAAAGAACAAAAAGAAAGATGGACAGCAAGGCAATAACAATAACAAAAAGACAGTATGATAGGACAGAAAGCACTATGAGAAAAATTAAACAGGACCTGGACATAGAAAATGGAAAAAATATGCTGGTTTGTTCAGGGTGGTTCAGGGATGCCCTTTCTGGTGAAGGGACATTTGAACAGACCAGAATGAAGCAAAGGAAGTAGGCTGGGAATAGTATTTCAGGAAGAAGAATCAGCAAGTGAAGCATGCATGAAGAATGCTTGTGCTTTTCTGTTTAGCAGTTTCAAGTTAAATTTCTTTCTCTAAGTCCTGTATTTTCTTCATTACTCAGTACAGTCCATGTGAACACTGCGTATCTCAGCACATGATGTTCGCTCATACTTGAATCTGTGCACACAATCCCAGGTACGCAGGCAGATCTCCTGAGGGAAAAGACAGAGATCACGCTCCTCTCCTTACCCATTGATTTTCCTGGGAAGAAAAAAAGCCTAGCAGGAATGACCTTGTCTGGGAATGGTCATCTCTTCAGAGAACAGAGCCATTTTGTTCCCATCTCTTCTCTGTGGCCAGCTACATGTAGCTTATTATGAAAGAAGATTTTGATTCCTTTTATGAACTTTCCTCAGCGGTAGATGGTCCACTATAGAGTCACTACAGGGGTTCAAAAGCCACAGAGAGCCATAGTTTACAACAACCCTTGCCATTGCAGAAATGTGAGCTGTGCCATTGAAGTGTGAGGAAATACCCTCTAACTAGGACTGATACAGAAAATTTCACAAAGCTTTTGGGCCATTTGCACCACCTACAAACCACTATATCTACGAAAGGAGTCTCTTGGTTTTGAGAACCTCTGCCCTACTACAGTTCACCAGCCTCAACCACAGTCTCAACCAAAACACAGAGCCAAAATCTTGGGAAGGAAGAGCTTGCAAGATGACTGAAATAGCAAAGACCTAGTTAGATTATGGACTAACTTTCTCTTTCCAAACAACAAAAGAATAGAAATATACTTATGCCTACCTGCTAGTGAGACTTTCTGCAAATGTTTGTTATGCTCTGCCTTAAACTTCTACCATCAGGGTTAGAATCAATATATGTAAATATTTGCTTGGAAAATCAGGCTTGCTTATAGAGATACCAATGAACAATAGCTTAAGACTGTATGCTCTCACTGAAATTCCCCAAGAGTCTTTTATTTTTTTAATTGTCAAAAGAATACTTACCATGAGATCTACTCTCAGAATGCATTTATATTAGTGGTGTTGTCATTTATGGGCACAATGCTCTCCACCCGATCTCTAGGTATTCATTTTGCATAATTGAAATGCTGTTCATGTGGTTTAGCCTTCATTGCCCTTTACCCAACTCCTGCAACCACCATTCTTCTTTTGTTTTTCTGATGCTGTGCTCTGAATGTGCCCCCAAAATTCATGCATTAGAAATTGCATCCACTGTTCAGCAGTGTTGGGAAGTGGGGTCTTTGGGAGTTGTTTACCTCCTGAATACATGAATGCATAGAGTCTGTACCCATTGCCTTTTGCCACATGAAGACACGGTGTTCCTCTCCTCTAGAGGAGATGGCATTCAAGGCGTCATCTTGCAAGTGGAGCTGCACTCAACCATATGGGGTTTTCTTCCTAAATTTTCCAATTCATAGAATTGTGAGAAATACATTTCAGTCTTTATGAATTATCCAGTCTGTGGTAATCTGTTATAGCACCAAAAGCAGAGTAAACGAGACAGTTTTAGGTACCTCATGTAAATGGAATGCGGCAGTATTTTTCCTTATGTGACTAGCTTTTGTCACTTGCCATAATGTTCTCTAGATCCACCCATGTTGTTTCGTGTTACAGGATTTCCTTCCCTTTCATTGATGATTGACATCCTGTTGAGAAACGTCCCACAGATACCTTTTCTTGGCACCCAGCTGGTAGGAGCTTTCAAGTGTCTATAGTCTTCAAGAGCTCAATTGTTTAAAAAATGAACTGCAATTTGCTTGGAGGACTTTTTAAAAAAATCTGTTTGAAGTCCCTCTCTCCTCTATCACTATTTTCTTGACACAAGAAGAAATAGATCAGGAAAGAGAATTCTCAATTTACACACCTCTGCCCTACCCCCTTCTTACATTCTAAGTCAGTCATTTACACCAGTGGACGGCTTCAGGGCACATACGCAGGCCTCCTCTTCTCCTTCCCTGCAGTTTCTCAATGTACATTTGTTTTGTTCATGCACAGAGGACTGATCTAGTCACGTTCCCCAGTTCATAGTACTTTCATGATTTGTACAGAGTCTCCTTGTTTTCTTTTCTCTCCTCCTCTTATCCATCCACAGTCTACACCCTTTCTGTTCCCCTTCCTTAGGAAACCATTCTCATCAGCTTAACACGCACCATTTTGTTCACGTTGATGGAAGAGCTGTACTGTTTCCTGCATATGTGTATCTCAGTGCTATGTTTTGTTTTCTAAATTGATAGCAAATTTTGAAGAAAAGTCTCAGAATGAATTTCCATGGATCTTCTAACTTTGCTTACAGATTTCCCTTTTGTTAAAGGTTTTATTAGAGTGGCACATTTTTTTAAAATAGTCAATGATTTGCATTTCTCTAATGACCAATGATGCTGAACATTTTTTCATATATTTATTTGCCATTTGTATTTTTTCATCTGAGAAGTGTGTATTCATTTCAGATGCCCATTTTTGGATTGGGCCTTTGAACTGTGGGAACCTGATCTGTTTTAATTCTTTATATGTTCTATATAGAAGTCCTTTGTCTGAGGAAGAGTTGGCTAAGATTTTTTTTCCAATTCATAGGTTTTCTTTTTACTCTGTTGTAGATTTCTTTTAACATGCAAAAATCTTTTACTAAGATGAGATCCAGTTGTTGATTCTGGGATGTATTTCCCTTGCAGTTTGATTTTTGTTCATGAACTCTATACTTACCCCTGTATGTTCAAGATTTCTACCTACTTTGTCTTCCAGCAGATTTAGTGTTTCTGTTTAATATTTATATCTTTGATTCATTTTGACCTTAGTTTAGTGCATGGTGATAGACATGGATCTAGTTTTAGTTTTTGACATATGGAAAGTCAGTTTTTCCAGCACCACTTATTAAAGAGGTTGTCTTTCTTCCAGTGAACTTGTTTGGCCCCTTTGTCAAAGACGAGGTGGCTGAGTGTGTTTGTAGTTGTGGCTGTATCTTCTAATCTATTCCATTGATCTTCAGGTCTGTTTTTTTGTCACTACTATGCTGATTTTATTACAGTAGCTTCATGGTATAATTTCAAGTCAGGGGTTGTGATCCCTCCTGACTTGTCTTTGTTGCCTAGAATTGCCTTTGCTATTCTAGGTCTTTTCTGGTTCCAGATGGGTTTTAGAAATGATTTCTCTAGATCTATGAAGAATACTGATGGTATTTTGATTGAAATTACATTAAATCTGCATAACAGTTTTGGGCAAATGGCCATTTTCAGAACCTTGTCTTGTTCTTCCTATGCATGAACAAGGAACATCTTTCCATTTTCTGAAATCCTCTTTGATTTATTTTTTCAGAGTTCTGTAATTTTCACGTATAGATCTTTTACTTCCTTTGTTAGATTGATTCCTAAGTAGTTCATGTTTTTGGATGCTGTTGTGAAGGATGTGGTTCCCTAATTTCTCTCTCAGTGAGTTTGTTGTTTGTATACAGGAATGTTATTGATTTCTGAGTGTTGACTTTGTATCCAGCTACATTACTGAATCTGGTTATTACATCTAGAAGTCTTTCAGTAGGGTTTTGGGAGTCTTCTATGTAGAGTATCATGTCATCTGCAAATAATAATAATTTAACTTTTTCATTTCCTATCCTTATAATTTTATTTCTCTCTCTTATCTAATTGTTCTGGCTCATATTTCCAGAGCTATGTGGAATAGGAGCAAGGACATTGGGCAACCTTGTCTTGTTCCTGACTTTAGGTTGAAAGCTTTCAGATTTTGTCCATTTAGTAAGATATTGATGGTTGGTTTATCATATTAAAATGCTGAGATTCCATCTCACTCCAGAAAGAATGGCCATGATCAAGAAAACCACCAATAACAAGTGCTGGAGGGCTATGGGGAAAAAGTAACTCTTCTCCACTGTTGGTGGGAGTGTAAGCTGGTGCAATCACTGTGGAAATCAGTGTGGAGGTTCCTCAAAAAGCTAGGATTAGAGGTCTCATTTGACCCAGCTATCCTGCTTCTGGGCATTTTCCCAGAAGAATTTAAAACATCATACCACAGTGATATATGTGCACCCTTGTTCATAGCAGCACAATTTGTAATAGCCAAATCTTGGAAACAGCCCAAATATCCATCAACCAAGGAATGAATAAAAACATATGGTATTTTTATACAATGGAGTACTACTAATCTATAAAGAAGGATCACATCAAGGATTTTATAGGTAAATGGATGAGACTTGACACCATACTGATAAGTGAAATAAATCAGACTCACATATATAAATACCATATTGTCTCCCTAGTATAAGAAACTGAAAGAGTAAATATGATCCAAAATCTACAATAGATATTATGAAATGGTAAGAAACTGATCAAAGGGGAAAAATAATTGGAATAGGGGAAAGGAGAAAAGAAGGAAGGGAAAAGGAAAAACATATAAATTTGTTTATATATACATAAAATAGTTAAGGTGATTATATTACCAATATTAGTTCTTGGAAAAGAACAGTTAATACTCATACAATTAGATAATTTTGCACGTGTATATCTGGTAATCTACACAACTCTTTTGAAGATAATGATATGCAACATTACAACATTGTTAAATTCCTATCATCTTGTTTTGGAAGCCTAAAAACAATGAAAAATAAGTGAATAAAATAATCAATGAGTCAATAGTGATACATTCTTATTAAAAGTCATAGTTTATATTAAGCTCCACCCTTTGACTTGAACATTCTATGCATTTTAGCAAGTCTATAATGAATGTATCCACCACTGTAGAATCATACAGAGTAGCATCACTGGTCTCAAAATGTACCGTGTTCCACCCATTCACGCCTTCTCTCCCTTCAGACTCCTGATAACCACTGAACATCTTCACACTTTCTATAGTTTTACTTTTTCCAGAATAGCACATATTTGGGATCATATAGTATGCAGCCTGTTTAATATTGATCTTTTTTCTTTCTTAGAAATACACATTTAAATTTCACCATGTCTGTTAGTGGCCTGACAGGTTATTTCTTTTTAGCACTCAGCAGCATTCCATCAAATGAGTATACCACAGTTCATTTAGCCATTTGGTTACTGGAATACATAGAGTGTTTCCACATTTTGGCAGTCATGAACAAAAACAAAACTGGAAGTTTTTCTTTTTCATACCATGTATTTTAAGGTCCATTGAAGTTTTGTTTTGTTTTGTTTTGTTTTGTTTTGTTTTGTTGAGTGTGGGCCATATGTTCCTTAGGTCTGTTCACACAGCTATTTGTGTAGACTGTCTACACAAATGTAGATGCTGCTATTCCATCTTCTGTATCCGCTACATTTTATTATCTTCCAACAAGCATCCAGACTGTCCAAGTCTCTGTGTCTATGAATCAGTCACTACCATCATCTGCATGTCTCCTTGTGGCTCTGGGTAAGAGTTTGTCAAATATACTCAGGAAAGAACATAAACCTGGGTATGCAGAGACTTAATTTGACAAAGTGGCATCAAAGTGCTCTTCAGAAGGGAGAAAACGTCTGCTTTTCTCTTTGCAGTGAATGAAAATCCGAGGATTCATACATCTTCATGGCCACTTGCACATTTTATCATTCTGATAGCTTTAAAAAGGTGTCACATTGCCCTTTTAATTTGCATTTCTCTAGCTACTAATAAGGGTGAGCTCCTTAACCTGTTGAGTTTCCTCTTTTCTAAACTGCACTTTTATGTCCCTTTAAAGGTCCCTTTAAGGATAAAGTGTCCTTGTGGTCAAAAGGCAAGTCCATGACCACTGGAACACCTCACTTTCTAGGGCAAGGTAAGACTTTCAGAAATTCATTTCTTCCTGCCACAAGCAGCAAATCTTTTCACATTTTCCCAATGCCTGATTATTCCATGCCAAAGATAAATGCCATCTGCACTCCGCTGTGCCAGCCCCACCATGATGCTCAAATCCACTGGTGACAAAACTCCACAGAAATAGTGTAGCATCACATATTACACCATCAATGTTTTTTAAAGAAAGGGTTTTATCAAGGTAACAGGAGAATACATACTTAATTCTTAATAATGAGAAATAGCAAGCATAGCATGAGCTTCAAAAAGAAATGAAGTTGCCACTGAATTATGTACAGGCACCTTTGTCTAATGAAAAACAGAAGTCTATTCCACAGCACGACATGTGCGGTATTTATGCCTTGCTGAGGGGCTTGTTTGCAGAGTAAATACACTTTTCGTCTTACCGAGGTGCTCACTCGTTAATAAGGCTGAGGAAACAAAAAGAATCATGCTAGCTAGTTTTCACTCCTCACTAGTCTGCTAAAAATGCTATTAATTTATGACATCATACATGCCATCTATTGACACTAAATGTTTTGTGGTGTGTACTTTGTATATTTTCTCTTCAAACGTTTCTCTTGATTTAATGGAATTCATGTGTTCTCAGATCAGTACTGTTGTCTCTTATTTATCAGTCAATATCTACTCATTTTGTTTCTTATCAAATTGATACTTTCTAAGAAGTTTCTGGAAAAATCTAATGGAAAGGTCCCTTCCTATTTAAAAGGGAAGGAAGGAAGAATGTTGTTATTGTTATTTTATTTTTCCTACTCTTATCAAACTATAATTGACTCATAACATTATGTTTACTTGAGGCATACAACACAATGACCTAATTGTATTTTAACATGACTACAGGATTACTGAACACACCTGTCGTTGCGTTTTTTGTGGAGAGAGCGCTCAGGATGTGTTCTCCCGGCCGGCTTCCGGTGCAGCCCGGTGTTGTCAGCAGCAGTCACCGTGCTGTCAGTCAGGCCCGGTCTTCGTCACCCTGTCTGGTTGAAACTCTGTGTCTTTCCGCCAACATCTCCCTGTTGGTTTACCCTCCAGCCCCTGGCAACCACCATTCCATTTGCTGTTTCTCTCAGTTCAATTTTTTTAAAATTCTGCCTTCTATTGAGATCATATAAATGACTTGTATTTCTCTATCTGGATTACTCCATTTAACATCATGTCTGTCAAAGTCACCCACTTTGTTACAAATGACAGGATTTCCTCTTCTTTAGGGCTTAATAATATCCCTGTGTGTCTTGATACACATACTCAAAAATAGAATGTTTCCTTTATTCATTCATTCGTCAGTGGATATTTAGGTTGTTTGCATATCTTGACTTTTACGAATATCAGTACTGCAATGAAAATAGGGTGCAGGTATTTCTTCCAGATTCTGACTTTGTTTCCTTCGAATATATACCCAGAAGTGGGATTAGTAGGCCCTATGGTAGTTTGATTTTTGATCTTTTTAGGAAAATCTGTACTATTTACTCTCATGACTAGACTAATTCACATGTCTACCAACCACGTGCAAGGCTCCCCTGTTCTCAGTGTCCTCACCAACACTTGCTAACTCTTGTCTTTCTGATAACTGCCACCCTAATAGGTATGAGACCATAGCTCACTGCTGTTTTGATTTACGTTTCTCTGATGATCCATGATATTCACATCTTTTTAAATATCTGTTGACCATTTGTGTGTCTTTTAGGAGAAAATGTCTTTCAAGTCCTTTGCCTATTTTTTAGTTAACATTTTTTTGTTTTCTTGCTATTGAATTGTTTGAGTTCCTTATATACTTCCAATAACAATCTCTTGTCATCCAGATGGTTTGTCAAGATTTTATTCCAATCTCTAGATTGCCTTTTTATTTCATTGATTGTTTTCTTTGCTATGCAGAGTCTTTTTAAGTTTGAAGCAATTGGATTTGTGTATTTTTTTCTGTTGCCTGTAATTTTAGTCATATCCAAGAAATCATTGCCAAAACCAATGTCAAGGAGTTATATTTTTTTCTTGTAGTTTTTCAAGGTCTTTACATGTAAGTCTATAACCCATTTCAAGTTAACTTTTTTGCTGCTATGAGAGTCCAATTTTTTCTTCCTTTTCCTTCCCTTCCCTTCCCTTCTGTTTTCTTCTCTTCCTTTTCCTTTCTTCCTTTCTTTCTTTCTCTTTCTTTCTTCCTCCTTTTTTTTAAGAGCATATCTTTTCTCTAATGAGTATTTTTGTTACCTTAGTCAAAGATAAGGTGATAAGAATTAGGAATTCCCAAGTGTGAATTCTAAATGAATACCCTGAATACCCAAAGACTTGGATATGACTTTTATGCCCTAAATGACTATTTTTTTTTGTATAGAAGAGACATTTTCTTTAATACTTGAGGATTATTAAAAAGTTTATTCGGGATAATTGAGGTCTCTATTTTAATGTCTTCTTTGGGGCATCTACTATTTTATTAAAGTGCTATTTACATCGTCCAGAAGTTTTATGTCCTGTTGAACAAGGTGTGATGTCAATTAGCAATGGATCTTAAATACATGCTGGGTGAATTAATGAGAAAGTGTAGGAAAGATTTAAGACTGGATTTCCTCTTCCCAGGAATATCTGAATTTAATAGAAGTAGTTTGAAAAAAATGAATCAGACAAACAAAACAAACCTTGAAAACCTTAACCTACTAACATTCTAGTGTTTGGAATGATGAGAAGTAAAGGGGTTATCTTAAATAAGTGGAATTAACCAGATACCATGCAAGTGATGCCTCGTAAACAATCATCAAATTACCTACTCAGAACTTCATTTCATCCATTCACAAAGATCACCAAGGGCCTCCTGTGCTTGGGATTAAGCTGAAATGCTTTGCATAATTACCATCTTCACAGTTTCATGAGGAAAACAGATACAATTGACATAATAGAATACAGTCAAAGGCAGGTTTTGCTCCTGAGTTATGATCAGTGTGAGGAAATTACTCTTTCTGGAGATGCCAGGCAACTTCTTGGAGGTGCTAGTATTTGAGTTGGGTCATAGATCTGAGGAGTTCCACAAATGGACTCATAAAAAAAGATGGAAGAAAAAAAAATATCAGGGACGAACCTCAGTATTACAGATGACCAACAGAGACAGAAAGGACATGACAAAATCTCCAAGGACACAAGCTTTAAGACATCTTTCTAAAATAAAGATAAGACAGGTGTATCATTCAACTATGCCTAGCCTCCCTTTCACCTTTGCCAAGGGCAGAATCTCTCTTCCTTCATTCTGAGGTTGCCTTGGTGCATGTCTGTGTTGTGACAATCAAGGTTGATTATCTTGGATTAGTTATACTGTTGAGCTTAATTTTCCTTTTAAGCTGTTAACCATTCCAAATGCGCACGAGTTTGTGATTAGTTTTGCTGAAGAGATTTTCTACTTGGGAATGTGTGTAGCTTTTCAACCCTGTTTTTCTGGCAGCATTATGCAGATTTAATAAGGACTCTGGAAATTCGGGGAGACAGAGATGTTAAGCCAACGTTAAGGTAGTGTTTACTACCTTCTAAGCAATACAATGAGTTTTCCCTAAGAGATCAGACTTAACAAAGAAGTGATCTGGCTATACGTTGAATTAGGAAGCCAGACCGAGCCCTTTGTGAGCCCTTCCTCGCCTAATCTTCTTTATGGAAAGAAGACAGCTATAGGAAAAGGGTATTCTCTGCCTTTGCATCTTACCTGAGATGGTAAGACATCTTATTTTCATGGATAAATGAACACTGCATGTTAAATACTTGTTGACATTTCCATAGCAAGGGTGGTACTTCCAATTATTGGGTTCTCAAAAAGGGATTTGGTCAGGGGCACAATGGATTTTTATATATTTATTGCAGGTACAGTGAATGCATAAAAAACAATCATAAGAAAATAATAAGAGAGGAAGAGAGATATTTAAGCAAGGAAGCCAGGAAAACTGGCTCCCAGACTTAGGTAGATAACTGGATTTTGAGGGTGAACTCCCAAGACCCCAGCTTTCTTGTCTGCAGAATGAAAGAGGATTAGATTACTCTCAGACCTTTTCCTGTTTCCTGAAACCTCAAATGGCAGTTTGATGGGAGCGGTGCTGTGTAATATGATTTTTGGTTTCTGGGTAGAATTCTCATCAGTGACACTATGATTTGCCCAATATCCCTCTCCTTTCTTTCTCGCTAACAAAATGCTAACGTTTAGTGTTTGGAGAGGGATCGCATCACACCCACACTGGGAGAGGAGACCTCTTTCCCAACATGCTTTGCAAGCAGGTCTGGCCAAATGACATTCCTTTCGACAAAGGGACCTAAAGAGAAGTCTATTGGAAACTCTGAGAAGACTTCTGTTCTTCCCAACAAAAACGAAAGCCCATCTGGTGACACCATTCCCCCGCCTCTCTAAACTGTGGGGGCTGTCTTGTGGCTCAAGGCACAGTCATGTTATATCAGATGTACTTGGGTACCCACTCATCCCCAGAATTATTAGATGACACAATGCATCTTTATTTGTTTAAACTGTTTGCAAAATCTCCCTTGTTGAGATCTTTCTTGAAGGCCAATGTAACAATCCCAGTTATCCAAAAGTAGTTATTTAGAATGAAGATGTTCATTAAAAATGTTAAAGGTTTATATTTTAATACTGTTTGCTGTGTAATCTCAATAATTGCACCCTTTAAAATACACGTGGGAAAAATGAATATATTTTAAGCTATATAAGTACACTTATTTCAAGGTATCGTCTGTACATCTATTGACTATATGGCCAAGACAACTTAGAGTACAGGGCCATAAAAGGATGTCTAGGGCAAAGCTTGAAACTGAAATTTATCTTGTTAGAGTTTCACTTCTTTTTTTCTACCATCCACATTTGGAGTTTTTACTTTTCCATAGGAATGTAATATACTAAATCACAACAAGATGTTAGATAATTAATTTCTAAAAAATGCTTCAGCCATAGGAGTATATAGACATAATGGGACTGTAATCTATCTAGGGAATAACTTTATTATTTAATGGCTGAAAAAGAATTTTCTTGAGGATCTCTTTTTAAATAATGCTAAATATATTTATGGTTTACAGCATGTTCTGAAATATGTAGAGAAGGCAGAATGGCTCAGTCAAGCTAATTAGCATATGTAGTCATATACTTATTATCTTTTTGGATAAGTGAGGACACTTAAAATTTACTCTCAGAAGTTTTTATTAGTACAACACAGTTATTAAGTATAGTCCCCATATCGTGCAACTATTGTATCAATGTATGCCTTCTATCCAGCTGAGATCTTGAACCCTTTGACCAACATTTCCTGGACCTCCTGTGTCTCCTAGACCTGACAGCCACCTTTCTAGTTGCTACCTCTTTGAGTTCTTTAAGATCTCTTTCAGTAATAGTAAAATAGTGTCCTGCAAATGAAAATCAACCTTACTTTTATATGAAGCCAGATCAGGGCCTATAGTATAAGTTAAGAAAAACCTATTTAAAAGTTATTTTCTCCCTGAAAAAGGGAAAAACTGATAACATGATACTATAGATAAACACAATATATAGCTGGGCATGGTGGTGCATGCCTATAATCCCAGTACTAGGGAGGCTGAGGCAGGAGGATTGCCATGAGTTCAAGGCCATCCTCGACTACAATGTGAGTTCAAGGCTAGCCTGAACTACACAGTGAGACCTTGTCTCAAAATAAATAAACAAATAAATAATCAACCCCAACAAAATTATATCCATTTTTTGCAAGTAGTTAGGAATAAGCACGCATACACCAATGATTGTACACACACACACTGCACACTCACCTATTAATCTGTTTTCTGATTATGTTCATCACAGTGACACAGATATATATAATGTGACACCAGAGAGGAAAAGATAAACACTATTTCCCTGCAAACAGAATTTGGCAGTAACTAGTTTCTTGTGAATAAAGCAAGTACAAAAGACCCTAGCTGCTAGGAAGCTGTGCTCCACGGCCAATGCTTCCCCACAGCCCCTGCCAGGCTGGGGGATGGCCACGCCGTGTGCGTACAGAAGGCAAGCACTGCACGTATGCTTAGAAGTGCTCCCCGTCTTGGATAGAAGTCTGGCTTTCTCAAGCATGCAGGTGCGCACACGGAAACCTTTGATGCATGGGCTTTCAATGCTCAGTGTGTTCACAGAGTGGTCCCCAACTGGGATCTCCTACAGGAGAAGTACTAGCTATGATCTAGAGCACAGGACATTTCAATTAAAGCAGAAAGAAATTGCTACTTCCATAGACAGTACAGTAAGAATTTAGATGTGTCTAGAATGCAAAGCAGGTAAAAAGTATTGGTAGTAATTAGAGAGAACATTTTCAGGTAGAGGGCACCTTGGAACAGATCACGCTGCCTTCACTTTCTCACCTTCAACATTTTATTTCAAATCCAGGAGTCAGGAAGAAAGAAAGAAGGATTCACCCTGGGGAGCATCGCACAGAGGAGAGGGTGGGTGGAGGGACACGAAGGGCTCACCTACCCTGTGGCAACGTGCTGCTGGTGTGGTGGCTGCTGGATGGAAGGTTTGCGGGCAAAGGTGCCTCTTTTGACGAACATCTCAAAGCCTAGGTGTGAACGCAGGGACTCTCCAAGGAGGGAGCGGGGACTGGATTAAGCTTCAGTTCTCTGCTGTTTTAAATTGCAATTACTTCATTAGTGCTCCATCACCCTGGTCATGTTCATCACGTCAGGGTCTGTGGTTCCAATTCCTCTTTCTGCACAAGCTTGGACCAAAGCATTTCAAGGGAAGACAAAATTATAGAGAGCATGATTTTGCCTAAGGAAGATAAAAATAATGGCATAATTGAAGAACATAATTTTAAAAATATGAAATTAGAAAAACTTAGGAAGTACAAGGATTTTATTTTCTTTTCAACCACAAATTAGCTATATTTCAACCTCTATGTGACTAAAACAAGTATCCTGGCTTTGGATTCTTGACCTCTTTGTTCTTAATCTCCACATGGGTATATAAATTTGTATTTGTCACTATTAAAATCAGCTCTTGGGCTATTCACTACTATTTCAGAGAAAACCAAAAGATCTTACTTCACTGTTGTGGCCCACTTGGGATATCTTCATTAAGTTCCTTGGCATAGCTCTTTCATTGCTAATGTTGGAAATTCGAATGTTTGAGGCTATCTCCTCAAAAATAAGTGATGAATCCTGATAGAGCAAATACATGCAATTCTACTGGATTTTGATTCACTTGGTCCAGTCATAAAACGGGCTCAATAAAATTAGACCATCAAGGAACAATAAATTCTTCAGGCTTTCTTTGCATTATTTTTTTCCTCTCCTGATACTTTCCTTCAAATCACCCAGGTGCTCTTGCTGATTTTTGCTAACTGCTTTAAGGAATCTTGCCTTCCTCCACCCCCTCTACCTGAAAGCAGTTTTTTTCTGACTTCTTTTTCACCCTCCTTTTATCTTTTATTCTGCATCACGAAAGGCCAGATAAGCACTCTGTCTACACTGGTCATGGTGTAGCCAAAGTCTCCTCAGCCTTTTGGTGAGGGTGGAAAAGAGCCAGCAGGAGAAACGAACGAAGTCAGGGTCCTTTTCAGTGGACTTGGCAGGGAGAAGCCCGGGAATGCTCAGATGTGAACAAATTGTGTTCTTCCATCCTTAGAGTGAGAGTACCCACACTCGGTCTGGCGCGTGTGCCTAGCGTGTGCCCGGTCTTCTTTAAAGAATAAACAGACCCAGCATCCTCCACGGGGCTCTCCTGCCCTCTGCCCTGTGCCCGTCTGTGTTCCTCTCCTATCATCTAGAACTGGGGTGGTGAAACTTTAGAGCCGAGCGCCCCAGCTGCAACCTGAAACCCACTTATTTGTCACGAAGTCTCAACACTGCAATTAAACTTGAATACTGACGTTTAGTTGAGACAAAAACAAACAAACAAAACAAAACAAAACAAAAAAAAAAAAACAACTCATGCATTAACATCTATTTTCTTAAAAGAAAAATAACACGCATGCCATAGGTTCATTCCCACTGGTCTGGGACCCAGGTCCATTTTTGATCTTGGGGTGACCTGCTTTGTGCCCCTGAGTTGGTGTGGCAAAGCGCTGTCCCTTACTTTGGGAGTCCCATCAATCAACCGTCTGGAAAGCACCCCCAGTTCTTTAAAGTTCATCAGGCTTTTTTTCTTTCAAACAAAATAGAAAATTTCTTGTTGTTTTTTCTTTTTGAAACGGTAGCTGGGCTTTTCAGGTGCTTTTCCTCCTATGTATATTTAACATTGACCTCAGATTTGTGAATTCTGTGAATTTAATATGGCTTTTTAAAAAGGAATATATAGCTCAAAGTAGCAAAAGCACGTTTGAAATAGTTGTGGGAATTGAGAAGATAAGACGCTGGAAATGTTGAGAGTCAATTCTTTTTTGAAATTTTCAATACACTTTCTGGATCAGCGACCTGGTCCCCCACCCCACCCCCCACCTTGACAAGAACTCCATGGTTTTCAGGAACACACTGGTTTAATAAAATTGGCCTTCTTCCTTCTACTAAAAGTTTACCTGCGAGAGCCCCGAACATAATAAAATCAGATTATGAAGGCAATCATATTTACTTGTAATAAATCAAATCTTGCAGACATCAGTTAAGTCTCCCTACTGCACTGGGACAATATCATGCATGCATACATCAATACCTGAGGTGTCAGAAATATATTTCATAAGTTCAGAAAAATTGCACGTGCACTTGCCGCACCATTATGAGCAGTGAATTTGTAATGTGAACATTATGATGTATAAAGTGGCTTTGTTCCTACATTTAATAAGCACTGCATGTCAAGCCCACAAACATAATGGAATTTGCTGGTGATTTCTTACCATTAAATGTAGGTTATTGCTTTCAGAAAATAAAAGAAAAAAGAAAAGAACTTTTTCATGCTTTGCCACCATTATCTATTTCTGAGCACTTGACCTCCTTCAATATAGCGGCAGCCTCTTTAAATTAGTAAATAAATAAATAAATAAAACCAGGCCCACCACTGTGACATTAAATTAGGTTGAACTAAAATAACTGTTGGGCTCACTATTTGTCTGGCATTAGCTGCTATGGAAAGCTATGCCTTTCTTTTTCAAAGACGTATTTTAAAATTACAGTTTTCCAAAAATCTCACTGTCTTCTCTAGAAAGGTCTCCAAACAATATGACATTTCCACGGTAGCTTCATCAAACTTTTATGGTTCTTTTCTCCAATATTTCAAATTGGTACAAGATGGAATCCGAATCTAAGGAGTTAGTAAATTTTGCAGTATAATTAAGGGAAATGGCACTTGTGTATATTTATCTTAAGCATCTTTTCATAATTTTGGAGGCTCATTGTAAGAATGAATATATGCCTATGTTTAGAGTTTCTAAGCAAATGGCTATTGAATTACAAAATCCATGTAGAACATTCTTTTCTTAATTCTTTGGCAAAATACCTTTCTCAGCAACCTATCTTCTCAAGATCTTGCTGCATTAGATATCAGCTTATGCGCTCTTTGTGGGGAAAGATGGTTAGAGTAGGCGTAAGGACCGGAAGGGGCAGCAGGGTTACGGACGTGTCTGCATGGAGTCAAGGCTGCTGCAGAAGACGAGGGCATCTCAGATGTGCCCTGTGATGCTGGAACTGAGTTCTACTAGACAACGGTACCGTCGGGTGAGTTCATTACTTCTTGTTGCTCACAGTATTGGCTTCTGGAGGGATACTTCAGATTTCCCATAAGCTTCTTTTCATTCTTCTCCATTCTACTCCACATCTTCTCATGGGGACTGTTCTGTCCAATTCCACTTCACTTTGTAGCTGCCTTGAGTGTTGTTACAATTCGGTAAATTGAATGTTTTGATGAAGTCTCTACTTGCCTGGGGTTTACAGCGTAAGGGGACAGGCCCATGACAGTGTGTGAAGGGTCACTGGTAACATGAGATCCTCATAGGTGCTCAGTGAGAGTTGGCGACAGATGGGATTCTTTCTGTCCGTTCTCCAAGCTTTCTCCAAGTTGTGCATGTAGCGGTGGGTTTGGGTCCACGGAAAAAGGTGTGTGCTGTACTTGTGCAGAATCTAGAATGTAGAAATGCCTGGCAAAATACTTTGTGGGAGGAAGACTTTTTTTATGGTTCCAGGAATTGAACTCAGGACCTCGCACTTGCCAGGCAGTTGCTTATTCTGCTGAGCTGTATTCCCAGCCCAGAAGAAAATTAATTACTGCTTAATGTTTCACCTTAAATTCTGCCCAGAGAATTTGAAGCACCTCTTTTAAAAAGTTCACAATGTTTACTTACCATAGGGTACTTGTAAGTAGAACATTTCTTCCTTTTTGAATCTAAGCAGTAAACATTTCCATTCACAACTGCTCTCAAAGATGCTTTTTAAAAATCCACCCACTTTGGATCTCCGAAACAGCTTGATATTTAGAGTCCCAGGTCTTATTGTTCATAATGGGATATGTAGACAGCAGGAAAGCAAAATTCTGTGCTGCAAGGAACTAAAAACACCATTTTTGTTGCCCTTGAAGTTAAGGAAAAAAAAGAAAAAAGAAAAGAAGTAAATAGAGGAGGAGGAAGAGACAAGACAGGCCAACGTGGCTGCAGTACTTACTATATACCACGCTTCGTGTCACCATCCTCCCATGCTTTTAAAACACACCGTGACCATTCAAGGCATCTACCAAGGTTGTCTCTAAAGTCATGGGCTAGGAATCCAGTGGAGACAGGATCCATGCTGCCAGGGGCAGGACTGTGTTTCAAACTCAGGTCCACCTGTTCCAATCATATTGCATGATTATTCACTGCATTTTCTCCCTTCCTGATAAAATCATATCCAAGAGCAAATGTCTGGTTTATTTTCATTACTTTTTGTTTCTAAATTCACCTAAATCAGCTGACTACAACCTTAAGATCTTAAGACTTTAGGGACTTCAAATGCTTTCTTTATAGCTAGCTGACTACACAAAAGCAAATTTTATTGGTGGATTTAATTTCCTATTAACCAGTTAAATGAATATGGTTTGACTATTTATGGCCTTTAAAATTCACATGTTGGAATCATCATCCTTAAGGTGATAATACTAAGAGGTCAACACTTTGGGAGGCTGACAGGGTTTCACCCTCATGAGCTGGATTAGCGTCCTTATAAAAGGGGTCTCAGAGGGCTTCCTGACAAGTTCTGCCATGCGAAGGCTGCTGTGTGTGAGGAAGTGGTCCATCAACAAACACCAGATCTGCTTGGGTTCTGGTCTTGGATTCCTCAGCCTCCAGAACTGAGAGAAATAAACCTCTCTTATTTCTAAGGGACCAAGTCCATGGCATTTTGTTATAAAAAGCCTGAACAGATGGATAGGAAACATGGTATTCATGCTTGAGAAAGACTTAGTTTCTTAATGATCTTCCCTCATATCATCAAATATTGAACAATGAGTATGTAGCATAGCTACTGTGTAATGTGTCAACTTGTCTAGACTGAGCTAAGGTGGATTGCTAGGTAGGTTTTGTGTGCAATTTACAGCAAAAGCAAAGCAGCAGCCATGCCACAGCCCACATGTTATTTACCTGTTGGCTCACTTCACTGGTGTGGGCAGCGGATAATCTGACAACTGCCCCTCCTCTCCTTGGTCCTCCTTGGGCTCCTCTGACTCCTACACTAAGCGAGTGTGCAGTCCACAAGGCAGTGCACTGTCTTCTACGGGTTCTCTCAGCACCAGGGTCTGAGCCAGGGAGAACTGACATGGCTCCACTTCAGGCTTGCGGGTGTCAGCTCATGATCATCTGTCCCTCCTTGTCCCCACTCTCCTGAACTGTCACGGGGAGAACTGCATTTCCCCAAGTAAGATAAGATACACGGTACCTTACCATTGGTATTTTAGAGTATGTTCCTATTTGGAAATAAGATCTTTACAGAAGTAATCAAGTTAAAATGTGGTTGCATGAGCTCATCCAAATGGACCTCATCTGCTTTGACTTGTATCCTTATACAAAGGGGACATTTAGACACAAAAGCTTGCACAGAGAGAAAGTGACAGGAAAAGACGTAAAGGGAATGCTGAAGGAACTAAAGAGACCCATGTACAGGCCAAGGGATGGCAAATTTTCTAGCAAAGCTCTAGAAGCTCAGTGGGAGAATGAAGCAGATCCTCCTTCTTAGTTCTTGGAAGAAAGCAGATCTGCTGGCCAACACCTTAATTTTGTATTTCTAAACTCTACAACTAGACAACAGTACATCTGTGTTATCATAAGCCACTCAGTTCCTGACACTGTTAGGGCAGCCCCGTGGGCTCAAAGCTATAGTATCAGATGCAAGAGTAACAACCTTATAAAGATAACTTCATCGGCTTTCTCTGCCCTAAAAGATCAAGTCTCCAGAAAAATTCCCTAACAGTTCTGTTTCTCCGAGCTCTAACAAATAGCAGAAAATAAATTAGTTTAAAAAGGACTATAAAGCTCCAAGCACAGTTGCACAGTAGGTAATTTAAGGATAACAAGAAGAAGAACACTACTACATTGCTAACAAACAGAAAAAAACCCAGATTTTAATCAATGTAAAAAGTTGATGGCTTATAAAAAACTTTTTTTCCCTCAAACCACCTAGCTATACTATTAAACTTGTTATTTTATTGATACTGCCTGTGTTAACTAAATGCATTAGTAACAACTGCCTCGTTTTCACTGCTTAAAAGCAGTAATTTTTCTTTTTACTAATTCACAGAACAAACTATGAACACTTTATGCTCTTTCAAAGAAGTTGAATACAAACTCAAGGAATATTATCCCACTTACTGCTGCATGTAACATAATTAATGTGTATTAATATTGCAACTGTCTCTCAAAGAAAACATCAATACTTGGCAAATAAATCACTTTATTAAAACCCTTCCAGTGTCTGAGGTAAGAGACGGTGCATGCGGCAGGAAATGGGAATAGCACTCTGGGGCTGGTTTACGTTCCCATGCAACCAACCAGTTATTTCCTCACGGAAAACAGCAAATTTCCACTGAGGCTTTAATTTCCTGGGATTTCTATTAAAATTATCACAATAATTATTTTTTCTTAAAATTCGAAATCATTTTGGATCTAGGCCAAGGAAAACTTACTCATTACTAACCTATAAAGCCTAACGAATAAATATTTTGTTTTCCACAAAATATGTTTACATCTCCGAATTTCATTTTGAATTATCATCTTTCTACACACCAATGTATCATTCTGTAAATTATTTAATCCTTTCTTTTAAAGACAGATTTTTAAAAAATCAAATATCTATAAAGCTACCTGAGATTCAACCATTTGAAATGGTCTCTAAATAGGTTTGGCAAAACAGAGATTTAATGGTCTCCCTTAAAATGCTGTTGTATTCTTTAACCAGGTAGTGAGTTCAGCTGTAAATTCTCAGACATATACCTACCCACCAACTTGTGAAGTTAATATCTTTCCCAAGGCAAAACAGGAGGACAAATCTAATCAGCACGTGTTCCTGGTATCTAATGGCTTTTAGCTGGTTCTGGCACTGCTTTTTCACTGATTCCATGTAACTTCCTTATATTATTAGGGAGCAGTTTGATGTCTATTATTCATCACTTTGTCAAATTTCATTCCTCCTCTTTATCATGTTCTGCATGCTGCAACCAATATAATTACCTACTACATTCATTTAAATGCAAGACAACTCTCCTATGAAGAGACCCTACATGAGGGATGTTTTTTCTTTCTAATAGCATGTTCTGTTTCAGTTGTCTTTTTAAAATATTAAGATTGGGGGTTAAAAAGTAATAAGATATTTCCTACCAGAGATCTTTGACAGAGTAACAATTAGTTACTGGATTATTTAAACTCCCCTATGCAAATTAACTTATTTGCTTGGATAGTCAAAATAGTGAGCTTAAAGGTAGCTGCAGGGGGTGACATAATTATGGTTGTTAAGAATAAAATATTACCAGCTAGGGGAATTGCACACACTTTTCAGAGACAGTAAGCAGGAAAGAAAGTACAGTGACTATATCAACCAGAGAGTTATTGGGAGCAAGGTAAGTCAGCTGCTCCCAGAAGTGGAGAAGGAAGAAGAGCAGAGAGGCAGGCGATGCACCAGTAAATCCACAGGTATTAAAGGGACAGAGCTCCACTCCTGTGAGTCACCAAGCTGTACTGTTTGCCACCAGGTAATTAATCACTGCATTCCACAAAGCAGCTCAGAAGAAGGGGAGGCAGGGAGGACTGGCAACGGCGCATAAAAGGAAGTAAAAATCTGTTAGTAAAGTCAGAGTTAAACCCAGAATTCGATGTTAGATGGGGTTCAGTGGCGTTACATTTTGGTTGCCATATGGATGTAGATATTTCTTTGAATCATGCACAAAGTTTCCTAAAGAAATAAAGTTAACAAAGCAAGAATTAACACAGCATTTAGTAAAATACATTCACTTTAACAGAAAGGCAGCATTTCCAGGAGTATTTGTGTGTGAAGAAAAAGCAAATTAGTAAGTTTTCAGGATGCCTGGCTTGTGGTTCTAATTCTGCCATCAATTTTTTTTTCCTTTAAGTGAGAATTTGAAAGGCCTCCCTCTGTATATCTGTGAAATAAAGAATCCAGGAGAGGTCGAATAGGCGGTGCTTCCCACCTTGGCTTTCGGCCGTGAAACACCTGGTCCATGGCCTCATGGGAGGGCTGCTGCGCAAAGCCCCAGACCCTGCGGAGCTCTCCTCTCCTCTGCTCCTGCCACAGCCAAATCCAGACTGCAGGGCCGGCTGCTTCTGGAACTGCAGCTACCAGGGCGATGAGCCACCCTCCGGAGTTACAGTTTGTGCTTACTGTTTCTCTGGAGTCAGTCTAAAGTTCCTGGTTCAAGGTCACCTGCTTTGGGGTCCTGTCATGTGTGATTACTCAGACTTCCCTTCTTTTAATTTCTTGCTTCAGTCATGTTTTGCATTTCCTCTTCGCTTGTTCTTGGCTTTCTTCAATTAGAGCACTATTATAACTGTCTCCTCCGTCACGCTAGCACATCAGCACTTTGCTAATCTATTTTCTTTGGGGATTCTCTGATTTGGGTTGCAGTTCCACAGCCTGAGAGACAACTTGCCTCATCAGTTTACATCAACTCATCATCTTCCTCATCCTAAAATATCCAGGCCAGCCTGTTCTGAGTACGTGCAGTTTTTCCTTCTCTTTTACTATTTCAAATGCTTTGTATTTCATTGCATTTAAGATTGTTGATGAAATGAATTAATGAATGAAAAATTCATTCAATCAGTGTTTCCCTTACACTGTGACAATCTGTATTTCTTCAGGTTGACATTATTTCAATCATTACTACTAGTCAGGGGTTGAAAAATAAATGTAATAAAATTTGCAAGTATAGGTCTATTATGAATTTATGCTTTTAATTTCTGTTTTTGAATCAGAGAATATATGTGCTTAGTTTTCAATGTCTTACAGCTCTACAAGGCTTATAACAAGCGGCATTTCTTATTGTGCTGCTTATTCCTGGTCCCTTCCTCTTGTGGATTACCATTATTCTTGTAGCATTTTCTTCTGGTATTTGCCTCCACATTTTAAAATAATATTTTAATGTTTTTCATTTTGTTTTAGGTATTTTGTATTGGCCACTGATCCAACTGAGACCTCTGAAAAGCACAGATCCACTCCATTCTGTTTAAACTCCTAAAGCAGTTACATGATAGTTTATATAAACCATTAGTACTTACATAGCTATCACTCTGCAAATGCTACTTGCATTTGGACCTTATAAATCACAGTGATATTTTAGATGCACTACTTTCTGTTTTTCTTCGAGTTGGCAATTGCCATATTCATCATCTTATTATTTACAAATTCTCTTCAGAAGTATAATTTGCTTAATACATTCAATAAAACCGGGCAACCTGTTAGTTGTTTTTTCTTTTTACTTTTTTTTCCCCCGTGATAGATATTCACGTTCCTGCTCCGGTTTTGCTGGTTTATTTATGTGAACTGGCACACAGCTGTAGCTAGGATTTTATTTTATTGTCTTGTGCTGTACCTTCTGCTTTCTGGATCCCATGTCTTCCTGTTTCTTAATCTTTTACTTCATTTCGCTATTACATATTCACTAGTGGATTTCTGATAAATGGCGCATAGGAACTATATTTTTCAAGAATTTGCATATGTGAGTTTTTTAAAAAAAAATTTTCTATCTTTACCTTTGGTTGATAGTTTGACTCCATGAGAATTCTTCGCTGAAGACCAATTTTTCCTGACATTCAAGTGCATTTTCTTCTCCTTCTTCATCTTCTTTTTCCCGTTCTTCCTCCTCCTTGCCGTCTTTTCCTTTTCCTTCTTCTCCTCCTCCAACTCCACCTCCACCTCATCCTTCTTTTCCTTTTCCTTCTCATTCTTCATATCACTAATGTTTTATGATATGTTTTGTATTTTTGCACTTTGGGCACATTTGGTATCTTCTCATAAGCCATGATCTTCTGATATTTTATGATACTATAATGAATGACCATTATCAACCTGAAGATTCAAGTAGTACCTTCTAGAAATTTTTAATGCAGACTTTTTTTATCATTTCTTCTTTTATGCATTCTTTTTGGAAATTCTATTACTCAAAATTGAGGATTTGGGATATACTGGCTACATGGGTATGTGGGTCCCAGGGAAAAATTAAATTTTCATGAGCATTAATGTTCAAAATTTATTAACAATTTGAAAGATCCAGAACAGAGAATTAAACTGTGGGGGAACCTCCAAAATATGAGGCCTTCTGTGAGTGTGAATGCTGTATTTCTACAAGATCAGTCTTTGATATGGGTGCCTAATCACTTCTTAAATAAAAGTTAAACTAGTTCTGTTTACAGTTCTACTTGTACTTCCAGTTTTTCAGAGGCACCCAGTGACCCATCTCTGAGTTCTTCATGTTTACATGGTAGAAATGGCCATGCTTCTTGCTTTCCTCATCTCCCCTAAGCTTCCTCTCTCTATGACACTTGATTTTCATGTCACTTTAGTCCTCCTGCTGTCTTTGAACCTTCAAAATCATGCTGATATCTTTCATATTGTCATCACTTCCCTTGCTCACTTTGTCCTTATATGATTTTGTCTTCTTTCCACACATCTATTTTCTCTCATTTTACAAGTGTTCTAGGAGAAATGCTCATCTATATCTTCTATCCTTAATAAGAACTTTGAATTTTAGTTTTATATTTCTCATAAACATTCTATTGATTTGGATACATATTTATCCTTTCTGTAAGAATCAGAGTTTTCATTAGGTTAATAAATTACTATACTTAAAAAGATATCTTAGTAAAAAATCTTAACCTAACTGCACAATAATAAAGGCATTTTATAATGACTATTAACTTATTTTAGACATTAAATCAAGTTAGTTTTTGAAATGTGCTTTCTACATCAAAGTGTCCATAGTATACAATCATTCAGCATTTAGCAAATATTTATTGAGTATTTTTTATAGGCCTGGTACTGCTCTGAATGTTAGCTTATACAACTTATTTATAATATGTGAATATATTTGATAGTCATGAAACTTCATAAAGAGGGAATCATAGAGACAGTGAAGTTTAATTTCCTCATTTTATTTATTTATTTTTTGGTACTGGAAATAGAACTCATGACCTAGTGCTTGCCAGGCAGGCGCCATGCTGCTGAGCTGTATTACTCATTTTAAAGATGAGGAAAATAAAGCCCAGAGAGATTTGCTAGATTATGCATTTCTTTAAGAAAGAGACCAAATGTCTTCTTAGCCTCCTCGTTATCTAAATCCACAAACTGGTTCATGAGGCTTATTTTTAAAGTGCTTTAAAAGATGAAACATGTCTTCATTACTTTTCACTCATTGCTGAAACAGAATACCTGATGCCCAAAGGTAGGGAAGGAAAGGTTTACTTCTTACAGTTCTCAGGGGGTTTCAGTTTATACTAAGTTAGCTCCAAGACAGTGTGGTATGGCAGAACTGCCATTCATGGCAGCCATAATAGCAAGCATGAACTGGCAAGAGAGAGGGACCACGCCTTCCTCCTGCCATTATACTGTATGTCGGCTCCGCCCCTAGGCAGGAGCAACACTCACATCACCAATCCCAGCACCGGAGAACAAACCAATCACAAATGCCAGACTCAGCCCTGTCCATCATTACATGAGGCTTTGGGGGGACGTGGGACCATATCCATAGGATTCCACCCCTGGGCCCCCAAGCACTCATGTATATGCTTTATACAAAAGACATTTAGTCCATTACCAAGAGTTACCCAAGTCCTAACAGTTTCAGCATTGCTGAAAAGTCCAAGTCCCAAATCTCCTCTGAGATCTATAGCAAACACTTAACTATAACCCCCTGTACAAATGAAAACAAGTTAAACACTTCCAAAATGTAAAGGCACAAGATAAACATTACCATTTGAAAAATTACAAATGGGAATACAAAGCATTGGAATCAAGGCAAGTCCTAAATCCAGCAGGGCAAACATTAAGTCCTGGAGTTCTGTGCTCAGCATCTGAAACAATCTGGTTGCAAGCTCCAAAAGGCTTCAGTGACCTCATACTTGTGGCATTTCCAGGGGCTCCATTTTTCACAGCTTCTCTCTAAAGCCCAACTCTGTTCAGTTTTTGTAGCTTTCCTTGGAAGATCCACATTCCTGATTTTTCCAAACGTCTGGGTTTTCTATTATGCCCTTGGCTTGACCCTTACAACTTTACATATTGCCCTTGGTAGTTGGGGTGGAGCTGCACATTTTTCTTGCACTTAAAACCAGTGCCACGTGGATATTGCCAAGGTCTGTTGCCAGCTGGAGCAGTAGCCAGGCTTTCCTCTCTCTTTGCTGCAGGGGTTGAGTGCCTGGGTCACTAAGCTCTCTGAACCTGATTGCCACCACCATTTTGGAATCTGGTGCAGTCGCTGCCATTTTGTAACCTCCTGTGGTCTCTGTTGCCACTCTGGAACATGGCACTCTGTGGCTTTTTCCTCTGAGCAAACTCCTTCACCTTTGCCAGTTTGAGGCTGCAAAGGGTAGAGGCCCACTGTTTCCCAGAATGCCCCCAGGCCATCATTTTTATTTATTTGTTCCTTCTCAGAAATCAAGGTCTCAGCTCTATCTTTATAGTCCACAACTTTCTGGTCAAACTCATAACATTTTAAATCATCCTGCTGGGCTCTTTGCTCTTGATTTGCAACATAATTCTTGCTAAAAGCCCCCAACAATAGCCAAGCCACTGCCTCAACATTTGACTACCTTGAAATTTCTTTTACCACATTAATTAGTCCTCCACCCTTAATCTCAGTCTTAGGTAAAGTCTCTGGGCATGAGCAAAATGCAGACAAACTCTCTGCAAAGCCATAACACACATCATGTGGAGTCCAACATCCAGTGCAGTCCTTCCCAGTAGAAACCTCCCAAGCCTGGTCTTTACCGGCAGACTCTGTGTCTACTGGTCTCCTGAGCTCTGACCATAATCTCCCCTACAGAACAGCCTAAGCTGTTCCAACTCTATGCATTCAGTCAACATCTGCAAACCTTTCCAAACTCTTCCCACAAGCCATTTCCAAAGGTTCTTGAGCCACATGGCTAGGAATAGTCACAGCAATGACCCCACTCTTGGTACCAAATTCTGCCTTAGTTACTTTTCACTCATTGCCGAGGCAGAATACCTGATGCCCAAAACTAGGAAAGGAAAAGTTTATTTCTTACAGTTCTTGGGGATTTCAGTCCATACTCAGTTGACTCCAAGGCAGCATGGCGTGGTGGGGCTGCCATTCATGGCCGCTGCAACAGCAAGCATGAACCAGCAAGAGAGAGTGGACACACCTTACTCCTGCCCTTCCACTGTATGTCGGCTGCATCCCTGGGTGGGTGCAGCACTCACATCACCAGTCCCAGAACCAGAGGACAAACCAATCACAAATGCTAGACTCAGTCCCGTCCATGATTACATGAGGCTTTGCAGGGAAGCACAGGATCATACCCATAACAAAACATAACCTAAGAACTAAACTACAAATGACATATAAGTTGTGGTTTATAATACTCTGATGTATTAAAATATATAGAGATGTATACAGTCCTCACACATTTGCTCTGTGTGTATGTGTGTATGCGTGCTGAGGAATGTGTGTGTGTATTTGCTGAGGGTTGAACCCAGAGCCTTTCGCTTGCTGGAGAAGCAATCTTTCATTGAGCTACATCCCCAGTCCAACATCTGGATCTTAAATACAAAAAGTAACAGTTTTTAAGGGACTGAAATTGAGGAAAAAGTATAGTTTACTCAGTACAAATGAACCAAATGAAGGCTGTTGACCAAAATCCAAGAACTTTTCCTGAGGAAGAGTACATCCAAGAAAACATCTCCAATATAAATCTTCCAGGACAGCAATTCTATCCTAAATGTGGCCTTGGCCCCAGACACAAGGAAGTTGTAAGAAAGAAAAATACCGGAGGGGAAACCAAACAAATTCAGTGCTGGATGAATAGAAGGCTTGGTCATTATCACTGCAAGCTTCTCTACAGCCTCAGATTGTAGTCACCACAGTAGCTGTAGTTCACTTGCACAGGACACGTTTAGTTTCAGCACCTTTTAACTGGTGATCTCAGGGAGAAAGTTGGAAATCTCTCAGTTTGTCTCTTGTCAGTGACATCTTGCTAACAGAAAGAATTTTTAAAAGGCAAAGCTTAGGACTCATACAGGTCTTCTGAAAGTAAAAGCCAATCAATATTTTTCAGGGTCATTTGCTATCCTTTTGTGCATTTTCTCCACTAAACAATGACAAAAAATAATTTATCAAATACATCATATCAGGGTCTGTGCTAAGTGTGTTTCCAATATTTTTCTAATGGAATCTTATAGGAATAATCTTGAAGGTAGATGTTTGTAGACACAGGAAATAAGGCTCAAGTAGATGGCATGACTTGTCCAAACTCAACATGTAAGTAAAACTTGAAGACTTGGTCATGAGCAAACTTAGTTCATTGAAGTCTTATATGTGTACACTTATAGTTAAATGGCTTATTTCTGATCTATTAATAAAGAGAGGCAATAACATATGGGTTTGGAGCAAAAGGAACACACATGGGTTTTAGATAAAAATCTTCCTATAAGAAGAAGAAAGTGAGAAAAGAAGGAAAGAAGGAGAAAGAATGGAAGGGGAAAAAAGAGGAGTAGATGAGGCCAGGGAGGGTGGTGAGGGAGGAAGCATGAGGTCCATCAGCATCAGAAAGATGCACAGCACACAACCAAGACTGCTGCTGAGTAAACGTCAGGAAAATTGGAGCAAAGGGGAAAATGTTTTGTGCCTTAAAGCCAGCTGCCCTGCTGCCAGAACTTCCTACTGCTTAAAGTTTGGTGAACATGGTGTCCCCCCACCACCAGGCAGAATTCAAGTTTTGAAAAAGAAAATTTATGAAAAGTGTTAAAAATCTGTGGCATTCTTAATTACTTCCTTGCCAGGAGAGTAAAATTGCAAATTCTTCACAGTTCTTGATGTACTAACATGTGATAGAAACAGTCCTGGGTCAGAAAATTTGACCTTTGCCATTCACTGGACAGCAAACCTCAGCTCATTGTCCCTTGGCTCCTGGCTCCTGCAGGGTTCTCTGGAGGGTTCTAGGACTCAGCTACATGGGCCATACTTTTACATTACTTCCAGGGAACCTTGGGACTAAGGAACCCAAATGCTTTATAAAATGCACAAAGCAGGTGTGACTCTTGTTACTGAAAGAGACAGTCTATTATTATACCGGGTGGTTTGCAACCCACTCTCTATTCTGAGGGGCACACTATCTCTATTGTTAGCACAGATATCCTTGAAAAGATGGTCCAGAACGCAGAGATGCTCAGGACATGAAACTCTCAGGGAAAATCATCTCCTGATGAAAACAGAGAAGCCGAGCCTGGATCAGTAATGCAACTTTAGGGAGAGTCTGAGCCAGAAATTTGGCAACTTATCAGCTGACCTCATATAAATATTCTTTCATGCCTGAGAGATGATGTTCAGAGTAGGGAAGACCTCCTGCCCTGCCTCCAACTATCTGTTTCATATGGTTTAATAATTAATAATTGTCTTAGTTACTTTTCTTTCATTGCTGAGACAGAATACTTGATGTCCAAAGTTAGGGAAGGAAAGGTTCATTTCTTACAGTTCTCAGGGGTTTGAGTCCATACTCAGTTGGCTCTAAGACAGCATGGTGTGGCAGGACTGCCATTCATGGCTAAGGCAACAGTAAGTGTGAACTGGCAAGAGAGAGCAAAGACACACCTTCCTCTTGCTCTTGCAGTGTATGTCAGCTCCAGCCCTGGGCAACACTCACATCACCAATCCCAGTGCTAGACAACAAACCAATCATGAATGCTAGACTCAGCCGCATCCATGTCATGATTAAATGAGATTTGGCAAGGCCACAGGACCATACCCATAGCATTCCACTTCTGGGCCCCCAAGGACTCATGTATATCCTCTATACAAAAGATATTTAGTATATTTTCAAGAGTTACCCAAGTCATAACAGTTTCAGCATTGCTGAAAAGTCCAAGTCCCAAAACTCCTCTGAGATCTATGACAAACTATTAACTGTAACCCCCTGTACAAATGAAAACAATTAAACACTTCCAAAATGTAAAGGCACAAGATAAACATTACTGTTCCAAATGTTACAAACAAAGGAATACAAAGCATTAGAACCAAAGCAAGTCCAAAATCCAGCAGGGCAAACATTAAGTCCTGGAGTTCTATGCTCAGCATCTGAAGCAATCTGGTTGCAAGCTCCAAAAGGCTTCAGTGATTCCACCCCTGTGGCACTTCCAGGGGCTCCATTTTTCACAGCTCCTCTCTTAAGCTCATTCTGTTCAGTTCTTGCAGCTTTTCTTGGATGAGCCACATTCCTGGCTTTTCCAGACTTCTGGGTTTTTCATTGTACCCTTGACTTCACCCTTACACCTTTATGCATTGCCCTCTTCAGTCAGGGTGGAAGCTGCACGTTTTCCTTGCACTTAAAACCAGTGCCTCTTGGATGTTGCCAAGGTCTGCTGCCAGCTGGAGAAGTAGCCAAGCTTTCTTCTCTCTTTGCTGTAGGGGCCGAATGCCTGGATCACTGAGCTCTCTGAACCTGAATGTGAGAAACAGATTCTCTATGCCATCACCATTTTGGAATTTCATGCAGCTGCCGCCATTTTGAAACCTTCTGTGGCCTCTGTTGCCACTCTGGAACATGGCGCTCTGTGGCTTTTTCCTCTGAGCAAATTCCTTCACCTTTGCCAGCTTGAGGTTGCAAAAGGTAGAGGCCCACTGCTACTTGGGATGCCCCAGGCCATCATTTTTATTTATTTATTCCTTTTCAGAAATTGAGGTCTCAGCTCTATCTTTACAGTCCACAGCTTTCTGACCACACTCACAACATTTTAAATCATTCTGCTGGGCTCTTTGCTCTTGATTTGCAACACAAATCTGGCTAAAAGTCCCCAACAATAGCCACACCACCGACTCAACATTTGACTGACTTGAAATTCCTTTTGCCACATTAATCAGTCCATTGCCATTAATCTCAGTCTCAGGCAAAGTTTCTGGGCATGAGAAAAATGCAGACAAACTTTCTGCCAAGTCATAACACACATAGTGCGGAGTTCAACAACCAATAGAGTCCTTCTTCCCAGCAGAAACCTCCCGAGTCTGGTCTTTACCAGCAGACTCTCTATCTGCCTTCTGATCTCCTAAGCTCTGACCAGAATCTCCCCTATGGAACAGCCTAAGCTGTTTCAACTCTATGCATTCAGTCAACAACTGTGAACCTTTCCAAACACTTCCCACAAGTCATTTCCAAAGTTTCTTGAACCACATGGTCAGGAATAGTCACAGCAATAACCCCACTTCACTGGTACCAAATTCTGTCTTAGTTACTTTTCTCTCATTGCTGGGACAGAATACCTGATGCCCAAAATGAGGAAAGGAAAAGTTTATTTCTTATAGTTCTCAGGGGTTTGAGTCCATACTCAGTTTACTCCAAGGCAGAGTGGCATTGTGGGGCTGCCACTCATGGCTGTTATAACAGCAAGCATGAAACAGCAAGAGAGAGCAAAGACAAGCCTTCCTCTTGCCCTTATATTGTATATCAGCTCCACCCCTGGGTGGGTATAGCACTCACATTGCCAATCCCAATGCTAAACAACAAACCAACCATGAATGCTAGACTCAGCTGTGCCCATGTCATGATTACATGAGTCTTGGAAGGGCCACAGGACCATACCCATAGCAATAACACAACTGATAACAGATTTCTCAATCATATAATTAGTTTGATCCTTCTGGTTGTATATGACTATATGTGTATATCATATGAATCTAGCTATCTAGAGATTACAAAGCCAAGTGTTTACAAGGGCAGGTAAGTAACCTGAGTGTGAAATGGAAATTGGGCAGGTATGAACTCTCATGTGGTTTTTTACCATAATACTCTTGACATTTGGAGCTGGATAATGGTTCCTAGAGACCACCCTATGCATTGTAGGGTATTTAATGGCATCTATAGCTCTGCTTAATAAAGGTCAGTAGCACATCCAGCTGCAGTTTTGATAGCTGAAGATGTCCCCAGACGTTAGTAGACACCACACAAGGAGATCTGGCCTTCATGTTGAGACTGGCTGAGCACTGAAAATTGAGGAATTCCATTCAAGTGCACAAGCACTCATTTCTCTATGACTGCTGATTCCCATGAGGTGGGAATACTGGTGCTTTATTGCCAGGCCTGAGAAAATTTCAACAGAAGCCAGAAATTCTGACATTTTAAAACACAAAAGCACTCAGTTTGAAAGTAATTTTATATGCCTGAGTTGTATGTGCCTTGCCCACATCGAATAGAACTGAGAGGGACAGACAAATGAGAATTTCCAGAAACTTCTTAGATGGTACACGTCCAACACAGGAACACAAATTCTCACTTATTTACATGTTGGGATAGGTCATTTTGGAGTATTAACCAATAGGTAAGAAAAGGGTATAGGACAGTGGAAGTATTGAAGAGAGCAAGAAATAATGGAAGAAAAGGAGTTGCCCAAGGGAAAAATGAGGAGAAAACTCTTCGACTTGAGATTGATGAGGGTATTTATCCCTCATGACTGCCTCTAAGACTCCTTCTCCTTATCTTGCATGTTCAACAGAGCAATTGCCTCAAGTTGTTGGAACTTGCCGAATAACACTGCCAGGAACTTCACTGTGTGCTGGCTCCAAGAAAAAGATAGATCAGGAAGGTGCTTTATCTTTGCTTTTTTGTCAATCATACATGCCATTTGCTGGTTTATTGGGTGTGCAATTCACTGGAATTAAACACCTCTGCAAACCCAATATTTTAAAAACGTTTTATTTGTTTGTACTGAGACTTCTGTTCACTATCTTATAATAGACTAGGAAATAAATATCTCTGAGTCAGTTCTCCAAGACTAATACTTTTTCTGAAAAAAAAAGATAATATTCTACATATAGAATATGGAGCAATAGAAAATAATTCATACAATGACGTGGTCTTTTTTAGCTGAGAAAAATTATGAATGTATCAAATCCACTAGGAATATGGTAATTAAGAATTACAGTTATTTTTACCATATTATAGTAATTATAATATACAGTGATTAAGAGTAACAATTTCTTTCATTAGAAGCACAATTCAGAGTTATTCAAAAGAAACAGTACCAGTGAAAGAACTGGTCAGAGGAAGGTGATTGCTGGCTGAGATCAAACTCCTACCTGTCATTCAGATCTGCCCACTTATTCCAGAAATTGTTTCTCTGACTTGGAATCCCTGAAGTCCAGTTTTGACAAGACTGACGCTCTAAAGTGTGACAAGATAGTGATAGCAGAGTCTAGCAGCTTAAAAGTTACATGCTCTGGAAATATTTCAGAGTGTTAGACTGAATAAAGAAGTCTACCATCTTTACGATGCCAAAGAATCTAAACTTCACAACATGTCTTCAGTTGCCAAGGTATGTACTTTGTGATTCAGTGACCAAAAAAAAAAGTTTCTGAAAGCTTCACCCTCATAATTTTCTATAGAAAGAGATGGAGTTCTAAGTATAAATGTGGCGTAGTGGAAGGCTTGCTTAGCTTTACCAGAAAAATCTTTCTCCTAGATCACCTACTGTACTTTGCACTTCACTTTCTGTCCTCTCACATTTGTTCCCTAGTCCGTTCACAGGGTGTGATCTAATATTTGCAATTTCAGGTGTATTTGAGTCAACATGCTGATGTAGCAAGCGAGCCTGATCTCTATGGAATAAATGGCTAATCATTGTTACGGGAACTGTAAGCATCAGCTATCAGATGACGAAATACGTGAAACTGTGTCTTGGATCTTTATAATCACAATGCATAAATGGCATGAAACAATTCTCCATGCTAAGAAAAACTTAGCACCTGTTATGACTATATCCATGGCAAACTCTTTTGTTTAGCCTTGGAAGTGTTCTGGATTTACCCAGATTGTGGTTTAACCAGAGAGTCTGGATCTGAATAAAAGGATATGTATGCATGAAGCAAAGGCAGAGTTGGAGCATCCCAAAGGGTACTAGGCACATGGCCAGTGGGTCATGGAAACATTGAGTCATATTGGCTAGTTAGTATATCTCATTCATTCTTTCTCCTCACCTGTATCTCAAGTTCTCAAAGACATCATGGAAAAATTTACCAGACTTAAACCTGTCTCCAAAATGGTGCAGGAAAAAGGTACAGTCTCCCTACAAAATTGGAGAAACTAGACACATTTTTGTCTTCCTAAAGCTGGTGCACATCTGGTTACTGTGGATATTAAGCGAATCAAAGCATTGTCTGCTCCCTGTACCTTGAGTACAATCACGTGTTTGCAACCCACGCAGCAGAATCCTTAAGCAGCTTTCATTTTTTACCCACTGTCCCCCTAACTCTGCTCCGATGGGAGGGAACTGAATCCCCAGTCATCATTCTTGGGTAACACTATATGCCCTCATCACTTCTGTCATTACGTACAATCTCTGTTGAATGGTTATCAAATCCATCTTGACTGAAAGTTAAAATTTCCATGATGATTAAAAAGCTTAGCACTTTCTCTCCCCTCTGCTCCTTCCCGCTTCGCAGTGGAAGCCTCCGATCAGCAGAGATTACGAGAGTCACTAACTTCACTCCTTTCAACTTTAGTGTATCACTTTTCCTCCTTTCCATGTTGTTCCTTAGGGTTGGGTCACAGGGTTAGAAAAGATGGAAGGAAGCAGGAATGTAACTGGATGGTACTTCCAACTTAATCCAGGACCAGTGTGGTCTAGGGTCCACAGACATAACTTTCTGTGAGGGGAGGTGTTTTGAGTTTTTGTTTTTGTTTTGTTTTTTTTTGGTAGCAGGAATTGAACTCAGGATCACCCATTTGCTAGGCAGGGACTGTGCCACTGAGCTCTATCTCCAGCCCTTGAGTTCCTAAAGTAACACCCCCGCAATGGGTTTTGAGTTGGTCTGTCTCCGCAGAACTCACGCTGAGGCTTGGTCCCCAGCGTAATAGTGTTGAGAGGTGGTAAGACCTTTAAGGGCCGATTCGATCACTAACGGGGAGGGAGGCCCTTCCTGTGGGCAGGAAGCCTGGCTGTCTTCACACAGGACAGGTTACCAAGACCATGGCTTGATGCGAAGGAAGCCTCCGGAGCACGGGCCTCTCTTCCACGCGTTCCTGCTCCCATGCCGCTTTCCTGCTATGCAGAGAGAAGAACTCGGCTCTCACCAGGCCCTGAAAGGATGTCTGCTCCATGCTCCTGGACTTCCAGAACCAGAAGAGAATAAACCTCTTTCCTTTAGAGCAATGCGAGTGGACAAAACAATGCCCATCTTTCCACTCCTCGCTGAGCATCTCCTAGCTAAAGGTCACCTGAAGAGGAAGCTCACTCCTTCCACAGCCAGGGACTCAGTGATTCCTCCAGAACCCTCTATGGAAGCCCAGTGACTTAGACAGGCTCGGAGATCCCTGGTTTCCAGGGGAAGGTCACTGACTTCTCGCCCCGAGGAGTTCCAGGAGGATGAGCAATGCGTAGCAGACTTTCTGCTCTGCTTCACTCCAGCACCAGAGAACACAGTTAAACCCCCTTCGGTGTTCACCTGTGCTGTCACTTCTGGTGCTTTGCCTGCTCCTATCTTCTTTAGATGTAAAATCTAAGGATTGTGAGACTTGGGACAGCACGGTGGTCCTCACGTGGTCACCGTGGCCTGCAGTTCACCTGGGCTCACCCCATGAGCTGTCCCTGGGAATGGTGGCAGGAGGAAGGTAGGTGATCACTTGAGATCTTGTGAGAGGGTCACCACAAGATATAATGCCTTTGTTTTATCATCTTCTGCTCTAAGGTATGAAGAGAGCTGTCCTGTGAGTCTTCCATTCCAAGTATCCGGCCGCCTTTGTGACAACATCCTTCTACGCCCCTTCTAATAACAGTGAACTAAAGTCATAAGGAATTGCTCAGTCTTGGACTAGGTTACATTTTTAGGAGATAATCTGTAAGTTCTAAGGCAATTCCTTTTGTGAAAAAGAATGGCAGCATTTTATATAGCTTAGGGCACTAATAAAATAATTTTCCATCATAAATTTTCATTGCCTAGTTTTTTTAAAAAACTCCAGAGAGTTCCAGAGAATTTTTGTTTGCTTTGTTTTTGTTTTGAGACACATTCTCACTGGCCTTGAACTCAACAGTTCTCCTGCCTCAGCCTCCTGAGCACTAGGATTGCCAGCATGTGCCACCTAAATGTTCCATTTAGCCCAGAGAATCTTTATAGAAGCTATAATTAAGCAAGAAGTTAGCTAGGAATTAGTGTTTGCTTTTATGTATATTTATAGCCACTAAGTCGGATAACTCTAAAGTCACTGTTTCCATTCTAGCGATGTGCACGGCCTTGCACACAGTCTAGGTGACTTTGCACATAGCTTCTCGTGCTTAATTTTTTCTTTTGGGCAAGAGCAACAGACAGGAATTGTACAACAGCCACAAGGTATGTGGTGCATGTGTGTGCATGCGTGTGTGTGCATGCATGTGTGTGCGTGTGTGTACATGTTACATTGACTGGAAATAGGCTTTGAGAAAAACAAAAAATAAACATCCATTTGATCACTAGAATAAGCTTCACACTGGCAAGAGTTCTTTTGTGTTGTGTTCTCTGATGAATTCTAAGTACTTAGACTAATGTCTGGCACATAATAGAACATAAGTATTTATAAATATTTCTTGAATCGGGTGACTGAATCATTTCTGTTTCATTCTTCTCCGTAATAGAGGACTGAAAGTGACACCTCCCATGTGATTCATAAAAAGGGAATGGAATTTTATTTTATTTTATCTCAACAATGAACAATGCTTTTTGTAAAAACTAAATTTTATTTTGATAATAACTTATGAGGGTTCTAATACATTTCA
This sequence comes from Dasyprocta punctata, assembly GCA_004363535.1. Classification (NCBI taxonomy): domain Eukaryota; kingdom Metazoa; phylum Chordata; class Mammalia; order Rodentia; family Dasyproctidae; genus Dasyprocta; species Dasyprocta punctata. The sequence continues at coordinate 47,422 of RJWM01003897.1, read as the reverse complement.
ACTGTGGTCGTAGGTGCTTTCAACCTGCCATTTCATTAATCATATTCTGCAAAAGAAATGTAGTTATGCATGTTTTTATCTGTAAGGGACTAATGCTAAAGAGACTTGCCTAAGGTAATGTGTAGTAAATAGCAAAATGAGGATCCAAATGTGGTCTTTTAATCAATCTACCAAAACATGCATTTTAATTTTCAGGTAGGAATTAATGCTATTTAATGACAGGCAGTGTTATGTTACTACATTTCAAAAGTTTTTTTTCTGAGTAGTAGAAAGAGAAACTCTCTCCCAAAGGAAAGGAGGCATAATACCTTTAGCCTTTACCCAGGCTTTCGTATCTAATCCTTCTTCCGTATAGCTGACATGCATTTTGAGGCCACATTAATTCCAGGCCTGATCGCCGGGCCCTATGAGCACGTGTGTCCTAGTCACTTTCCTCACCACTGAGGCACAATTCCTGACACCTGCAACTTAAAGGAAAGGTTTATTCTGGCTCACGGTTTCAGAAGCTTCAGTCCACACCCAGTAGATCACAGCCCGGCTGGAGGACAGCTGCTTACCTCATGGAGCCCAGGAAGCAGAGAGAAAAGGAAGGAGCCAGGGAGGGCAGGGCGTGCTGCCCAGTGGCCCACTTCTTCTGGGCTTGCCCCACCTACCAGCAGCACACTGAGCTGCTGAAGGCATCAGCGGACGGCGGCCGCCCCTGGCAGATACAGCGTTCTGTGATCGGATCACTTTCACAAGCTCTGCCTGTGGGCACATGAGGCCTTTGGGGACATTCTCAGTGTAAACCAGAACAAGCGTATGGGGGCTGGAGGCGGTGTGGGGTGAGGCGGCCTGGTACTCACTCAAGGAGCACTGTGCTAACTAATGAGGATGCTTGGTTGTCAAAGCAGGTGTCAGGCCCAAGATTACATGAAGCAAGCCTGCTCTCATAACAACAGATAGACGCCAAAAATGTTCTTACAATCAAGCTACGCTGAAACCCAGTTTAAACGTTACAAAATTTACTCGGTTTTTCTTGATGGCATTAAAAATAACCCACAGTGAGGAGCAGACACATTCTGAAGTTGAAGGTAAAGAAGAAACACAAATTCCCTATGATGAAGGTAATCATTGTGCAGATCTAAATTGCACCAATAAACCTAATTATTAAAAAAACAAAAATACAAATACAAAAATATGAATGTCCACAGGATCCTAATTTGATGTGTCAAATGGTTTTGGAGTCACTTGACAAATTGTAGAAAAGGCAGATAAAGTGAGAAATACCAGTTTTTCTTTCCAATAACCCTAATATAACATTTTAAAGGCAAAATAGACAATTAAAATTTCTGATTCTGGAAAAATTAATACATAAATGTGAATTTGGGGCTTCAATTTAAAATGTTCCCCTACCCTGAAGGATTTCTTGGCATACAGAGGCAAACTTAGACATCTGTCATGAACAATCACTGTGTACTTCTTCCAGTCACACACAGCCCTGGAGTTCCTGGTCTATATGCCCACCTCTCTCATCAAGTGTGCATTAGGTGAATCAATAAGTGAGCACCAGGCAGTGATGTGGTCGGAATATATTGTTTTCTTAGAGAACTTCAGCTTAATTGTTGTTTAAGCCATGCTGCGTCAAATGGCTTCAGCCCATGTCTAACTGTTAACAGGGGAGACAGGCAAGCTTTCCTCAGATGAAATCAAAGGGTACAGGGAGCTTTTTGAAGCAATAGCAAAAGAAGAGGACTAGTAACAATAACTTTTTTCTAGACCAGTGATTCTCAGATTTGCTGTGTGCAAGAATCATCTGGGAAGATTATACAGAGCTCAGAGCACAAGGCTGTTGGAAGCAAGATGGGTTTGCTTGTGTTTTTAACCCTGCCTCCTGATAATTCCAGTAACTGGTCACAGCTGAGAATTATTTCTCTAGTGGTAAATGATTGATTTATAATACAGCTTCTTTCCCCATTCTTTTTTGTTTCGTGTCTTATTTTTATTTTTATTTTTTGCACAGTTTCAATACTCCTCTTATTTCATTCCCCATTCTTGATAGCACAAAGGAAAAGAAACTCACAGAGAGATAAAAGGCAAGGGCGCTCAGGAGTAAGTGACCGCACTCCCTGACACAGGTGTCATGGGCATGCCACCGGCTCTGGTCGTCCAACGCCAATCAAGAGCACTTGAGTTTATAGGGAAATACCAATTGTTTAAAGGCTTTTCACATTGCGTGATGTGTGCTTGCATGTGTGTACGTGTCTGTGTGTGCTGGTGTTTGCACTACATCTTGTCCTCTGATGGAATCTTTTGTGGACTCGGGTGTAAAACCTGATATAACTGAGGCATCTCTACATGAAATGAATATGGTCAAGGGTGAGGTGGGAGTTAGCCCTTGGCCCGCTGAGCAGCACTTTGCCTTTGATATTGTCTTTCAAGGACTTTCTGAGAGTTCCTGTTTCTTGGAGAAGTTTGAACACCAACAATGCACTTTAATGCCTTCTCCCGCCCCACATCCTATTTGATGGACACATGCAATGCTGACATTAACTAGTTATTAAAATCCAATTACACCTCACATTTAGGAAGCTACCTGTAATCTGGGAAACGCATGCCAGATCTACTGAAAGTAAAGGCAAAGGGAATTCTTGGCTTGGATTCCCTCTGGACAGAAAGACAAGCCTGAACAGCAACACGGAACACGCCAGCAGCCGAGTTCTCATCCTGCAGTTGCCAGCTTGGCGTCCTGTTCCCTTCTTCCCTTTCAGGAGCTGTGCGTCTTTTTCAAGGGGAAAAGGAAAGAGAGAAGACTGCTTCTGCTAGTCCATGTGGGATAATTTGCTCATTTACCTGCAGAAAATGGTAGCATCACTTTCTTATTATTCAGATTGACTCATGATTACCTTATTTAATGGAATAATTTAGAAAGGAGTTGTTTTCTCCTTTTTCTATGGGACTTGAAAAAGTTTTTTTTTCTTTAATTTTAACTTAAAAGGGTTTAAATTCCTTAGCAAACTGACTTCTAACATTTAGAGTGATGAGGGGCACCTGATATTGATTACTAATCACATTACGTAAATCTCTGAAGACTGAGATACATTTCTCCAAGCTCCATCTACTTTCTTTCAGAAAAAACCTGTCTGACATGAAAAACACAGAGATGACAATTTTTTTATTTCTACTGTAAAATCATCCGTGTTGCAAAGGAACCCAGACTTAGAAGTGCAAGCATAAAAACGAGAAAGGCTGCTTCTTCAAGGGAACCTTGCAAACACTTCTTTAATATCTAACGCAACAATCTCCCTTTTACAATTATCTCGCGGGATTAAGTCACTAGAGGATAAGCTCCTTAAATCTACTTTCAACTGTTAGAAGATTCTAAAACTGATCTTTCATTCTTTCAATCGGGTTCCAGAAAAATTTTTGACTTTTCTTTTAGAGTCTCAAAATCCTGCTAGGAGAAAGACATTTGGATGATGCAGTAGGATTTTCACTCTGTGCCCTGTACAGCTTTGTTATCATTTTTAAAGGAAAATTTGTTCAATTCACTGACTTCAGGAATATTTGTGAGAGAAAATTCTGTCTAGTTCCAGAATGAACAGAGAAAGAGCAGGAGAAAATTTCTCATTTGTATTAAAATATGCATCTGTAATTATAAAGTAAAATCCAGTGTTTGCGCATTTAAAAAGCGGTGGGAACACGCGGTGAGACGCGCAGACAGGCAGGGCTCGGACTCCACGCCCGCGCCCGAGCACCCGGACCACGCGCCTGCACGGCTCGGGTGTCCTTACTCAGCCTACGGTTCGTGCCCTTCCGCAGGCGTCGATGTCACGTTGGCAAGCGTAGGATCAGCGCGCACCAAAGTTTCCCATGTAGGATAGTATCAAAAACTGAGCCTTTAAATCCCCAAGTCATACACTGTCAGAAATTTGTTTTGGTTTTTTTTGCGGCACTAGGGATCGAACTCACAACCTAGCACCTGCCAGACAGACGCTTAAGCCACAGAGCCAAACTCCCGGCATCAGAAATTTCTGTGTGAATGTAGACACACACATTTTTAAAGGACCTTAGACTGGAAGGTGTGCGTGTGTGTGTGTGTGTGTTTTATCATGTCACAAATTTTTGTCTTTTGAGTTTTGCCCTTTAAAAGGTAGGCACAAAAAAACAGAAAATTTTAAAAAATAGGCACAATATATATTGTGAAATCACCAGGCAAGATACAAATATAACTCAGTTCAATATTAGGCCACACAATCCTTTGTGTAAAATCATTAAAATAACAATAATGAACTTAACTAAATCAATTTAACTTCCAGAGCCAGATATACTGCCACATGCTTGTAATCAAAGCGCTGTGGGAAACTGAGGCAGGAGGATTGCAATTTCTACCACAGCCTGGGCATGGACATCTCAGCAATTTAGCATGATACTGGGTCAGAAAAAAAGGGAAGAGGTCTTGGAGATGGAGCTCGGTGTGAAAATACTAACACCCAGATTTAGAGCAATGATATTTGAGACGTAAAAATGGTCAAACAACTCCTTTAATAAAATTTGGAGTTTTTAATGATCTGCACACATTTTATTAAGGAGAAATCATTAATCGCTAATGGTAAGTTGAATTTTTGACCTACCTAGAATATTAAAGGTAACTTGGGAGTGAGGGAGACAGGCGATTATTCTGTCTAAGATTATTGGAATATGACCTAAGATCTGTTATCATCAGTACTCACTGACTTCTGATGTGAAAGGAAGTAAATTCTACGAGAGTCTCAGCAGTGATACCATTTTCTCTTCAAGGCGCGAATGGTAAAGCACATACTGCCCTACAGCAGGACCTCTGGGTCTGGAGAGATCCCCAGGAGGGCAGCAGACTTTCCCTACCTGCCAGAGTCTCTGGAGCAGTATTAAGAGACAGCGCCACCATCGACCATCCCTGCGGGAATGGCAAGAGATTCAGGAGAGGAACCTAATGTAATTTCCCTGATCCTGGGTCCTTAATGTGGCTGAGTCACTGTGCTGTGGCAGCCTGGCTCCATTTCTGGGTAATAATAACCAAGTCCTCCGTTCCACTCTCCCTTCATTGCTCTCTTTTTTCTCCTTCTTGCCTGGCAAAAAGGAATCTGGGGAGATGTAATGGTTACTTTTACGTCTCAACTACTCTGGGTCATGCAATAGTCAGACATTTGGGCAAACATTATGCTGAGTGTTTCTACAGATCTTCAAATGAAAGTATTATTTAAACTGACGGACTCTGAGAACGTACTGCGGATTGCGCTCCGTAATTTGAGCGAGCCTTATGCAATCAGATGAAACTCTGAACAGAAGGAGAAGACAGGCTTCCTTCTAGAGAAGCCCAGACCAGACTTTCAGGCTTCCTCCGGTGCCTCGGTTTCCTGGTCTTCCAAGTCCTCCCTCACTTTAGATTTTGGATTTTCTAATTTCCTTAACGGTACAGAGCAATTTCTTATATCTGTTTCCCACTGTATATGATGCATATTGTTATTTCTGTTTCTCTGGAGACCCGTGACTATTATAGGAAATAAAACTTGGATTTTATTTCTGGGGACTTGAAAACCAACAATATTTGGCTCAGAACCAGAAGATTATGGTTGTTAAACTTGCTGGCAGTTTGATGACTCCTTGAGTGGACATAAAAAAGGTAGAGATAATGTTTCATCAGGAGACATTGAGATGCTACTTAGCATGAGAGGCAGTGTGTGAGAGTTAGCAATCCCTTAACTTTCCCATTCTTTCATCCCTCTATTTATTCCTGGAATGACATTCAGTGAATATTTACCCATAGCATCTCAAGTGTCTGGCACTGTATGTCCCCTGAACTTCCTCAGATTGTAGACATCAGGAGATAGAAATGTGCAGTAAGATTTTGGGGTAAAGTTTATATAATATTTATTAACTTATAAGTAAGATCAGGAAACTCTGCATAACAGCCAGGAACAGCGATCACAGAAGGACAGCCTTGCTATTTCACAGGAGAAAAGGCAGTCTGGCCGCCGACGGGAGAGCACTTTGCTAGTATAGGGAGGCCAGAGCCGGTCCATGTGCTGGGGAAGCACAGACAGCACCCTGTCCAAGGCTGCGCAAGCTACCTTGGGTCTGGGGTTGTTGGTAGGGGTGCTGTGCTCTGTGGAAAGGGGCGTAGGCAGATTTCGGCCAGGTCCACCCAGGCTGTGCTGTGGGACTGCTCCTGTTGCGCTGCTGGCACTGGCAGGCAATAACTGGCTAACTGTGAGCACCTAGCCCTCGCCGCTGAAGTCACAGAAAGCCCCTTCCTCCCACAGTGTCTGTCCACAGCCCTCCACAGAGGAGGATTAATATCATGCTCACCTTAAAAGAGAAATGCTCATGGGAATCTTATACTTTATCATGGCTTTTATTTTTTTTTCAGTATGAAGAATTGAATCTAGGGCCTTTGTACTGAGCCACAGCCCCAACCTCTTTCTAAATTGTGAGACAGGGCCTTGCTAATTTGCTAAGTCACCCAGGCTGAGCTGGACCTTGTTATCATCCTGCCTCAGCCTCCCATGGCATATGTCAGAGGATGTATTTACAGCCAAGAGGAAGTATGCGGGTAACTGACACACAACTGAATAAGGTGTGATTCACAGATTCAAACTGCTCACTGTTTAACTGGGGCACAGGCAACAGAACACATAGTAATTTGATCATAGGACAAATGTGATGGAGACAATCATAGCATGCTAAAGGGGCGGCTGGGCCTGTCTCGCCAGACCCTAGCCAGGTCAGCCACGGTCTCCACAGAATGCCTCCTGAACTCACATGACACGGCTGGCCTTGGTGACTTGGCGCTCCGCAAACTGCGTAAGCCCCTCTTCCCAGATTACCTCCCTCCTTCCCTGCTGACCACCATCTGCATCTTACAGCCATAGACTACTTCCAGCAGCTGGTTGCATCCAATTTCTTGCAAGGTATTTAGGTTTCTTGATTTTAGAGTAAAAACAAAATTATAGAGACATTTTAAGACCCTAGTGAGGGCAACATTGGGGACCTCTCAGGATACCCCCAATCCAGTACAGGAAGAACATGAGGAGTCCACCCACTGTCCCCCCACCCCCCAGGATTTGTACTCTGTCAAAACCACCAGGACCTTGGGAAAGTCAGTGAACACTCAGCACCTCTTACCGCAGAACTTACGCTAGACATTCTCATGTCAGGTGATGCAACATTCCCCACGTCTAACAAACCTCAGGAACACCTCTGTTACTGAGGATCATTGGCCTTCGGGTTGCAGGATGTGGCTGCAGTATTTCCCACGTGTCCAAGTGCAATAAGAACGTCTTTGAGCATAGTATAGTAACTATGATTGGCTGTAATTAATTTTACATTTTAAAATACCCAGTAGAGAAGGTTTTGAGTGTTCCCAACACAGAGAAGTGATACATATTTCAGGTGACGATCATGCCACTTATGCTGATCTGATCATCACATGTTGTACACATGTATGGAAATATTGCATCATATCCCATAAGCATACAGCTATTATGCGTCAGCTAATAAGGAAGAGAAAAAAGAACAGCAGGGACCCTAGCCATGCAGACTTTTGCTTGTATTCTCACTGTACTTCCTTCCCAGGCTCGGGGTACCATTTCTCTGCTTACCTCAGAGCCCCAAAGTGTGCTGTCTCAGGCAGCAGCCTTGTGTTCACACTCTGAAGAGTTTAGGACTTGTGGGTTGAGTGTCATTCCTTGTCATTTAAGAGTCAGAGATCACAGGAAGGAAGAAAATGCAGAGAAGCCTGGCCAGAATAGAAACTCAGCATCATGACTCCAAGAGGAAGATAGTAAAATAAAATTTGAGTTATTTAGGGTTACAGCCTTTCACCCTTAAAGGAAACGTGTTCCCCATTCTTCCCTCCTATGAAAGTAATAAGAAAGACAGCACGTTTCCCAGGGCTGCTGTTTTGGCACAAAAAGAAGTGGTGCTGGGTTTCTGAGGTTCTGGGCAGCTGATCTGAGTACACACCTTTGTTACACAGTGGGAGTCATAATGCACCCCTGCCTCAGCCTTGGCTAAGATGAGTTAAGAAAATTTTGAAAGATTTTTAGTGGTTTGCACTGAAGGCAAAACTCTTTCTAGGATTAAAGGAATACTTCTTTCTGCAAACACTGTGTTTGTATGCCTACATTTCTAGCAAGCCTACTGAAGTAGAGCTTGCTTTTTGTGACTTTCTTCAGTCACATCGATTATAGAGATCTTTTATGTCACTACTATATTTTTTTTAAAGAAAAAGGAAAGAAAACTTCTGATTTATTACTGTTCATGTTTCTTGGATAATAAGTCAGAAAAGATGTGTAAAATTTTTAACTATAAAGTAATTTCCTCTCTGGAATCTCTTTTAAAGAAAGGTACATTTGTGGAAGCCATAAAGTAGTGCTCTATTTTTTTTTCTTTTCTTCCTATCTCCTCTCTTCTTTCTTTTTCTTTTCTTCTTTCTTTCTTTCTTTCTTTCTTTCTTTCTTTCTTTCTTTCTTTCTTTCTTTTTTCTTCCTTCCTTCCTTCCTTCCTTCCTTTAATCCCCTTTTATTGCCTTTGAAAGGAGAAAAAGGAATTTCCTTCTGAATGGGATGAGGAAGGCTGGCTTGTGTCTCTTCCTTAATGGTCCCTTATGTTTTAACAAAAGCCTCATAAGCGAATGCTCTGTCAGCCAATTATTTGAGTCCAGCCTTTACATTAAAATATAGATAAAATATAAAGTGTTAGTTACACAAAAGGGAATTCGCCAGATTGCTCCATAAAAAAGCCCCCTATGCCATAAAAATGTCCTTTCATTAATCAAAATATCACCTGAATGAAGTCATCATGTTTAGCCTGATTGCATTTCCCTCATATATGTGCAGCTGCATTTGTCTCTCCATAAATGTCATTTGATTATGAGAAAATAAACAGGAAGGGACTCAAAGGGAGTCAGTCCGGGGCCTGCTTGTTTACCTGCGGCAGCTTTCTTAGCTGAAGAACAAATGTCATGCAAATGGTGCACCAGCAATGAGCTGCCAATCACCCGGGCTTGGCATTCATGATGATTTGCTAAATCATTTAAAGAGACATGCTTTACTAAATGAAAAAATATCAGCAGCGAGGGCCTGTGTTTAAACACGGGGCTGAGTTATTATCCCAGGAGGCTGGGATGAAATGAAGACATCTTCCAATTAAAGCTTGCAGATGAACCCAGACAAACCCCCCTTTTTTCATAAAGACAGGCAGATTATGATTGGGAAGGAACAGCGACAGAGGCTTTCATTACACGCTGATTATGGTGATAAAATTCCCAGCACTGTGTGTCTGCGGGCCCAACTTCACATTTGAAGGTTTTTAATATAATTTCCTTAGGGTGAAATGCTGAAGATTTATTAAACTTTATGAAGGGCTTACAGATCCAATTTAAGAGGACATATCATAGGGCAAAACTGACAGACGATAAAATACATTCCAACTATAAGGGAAAAAAAGCAAGGAGAAAGTTGAGCCGTGAAACTGTTTTTAAACATTTTTTGTTGGTGGTGGTGTTCAAGTGAAATCAATCATTTCCCCCAGTGTTACAGCCTCATTGCTCCCTTGAAATTTCTTCATGCTTTTTACCGAAGGTGGGCCCCTGGCCTGCTGAAGGAATGCTTAGAGACCTTAACTAATTTTGCTTGAACCAAAATAAAAGTACCAAAATAACTCTACAGTCACTGGTTCACAAATATGCTTAACATTCGTAGCTTTTTGGTAATGAAAAGTGAGTGATTCCCTCTCAGGATAACACCATCCACTTTGCAGAAAGACAAGTTTAGCAACTTCCATTTGCTCATTTTTGTTTTTTTCTTCAAAAGACTTCAAGTATTTGTGAGGGTGCCTGCTGTCTTATTTCTAACCTGGTTTATGAACCCCTGCTCCTGCTATGAATTTGGGTAGGATTTTTATATAGGAAAACAAAGAGAATGTGATCACTCAGCCACTTGCCCGTAAGGAAACATTTCTTAGCCACCAGTACAGTTTAACTCCCAAGCTTCGCCCTGCGTGCAAGAGGCTGCAGAACAGAAAACAACCACAGGCAACTCCTGTCTTCCAGGAGACCCCAGGCCTGGAAATTTGCCTGAATTTCCCTACGGACAAGATTTCTCTGTTAAGACTTTTCCCCCTAGGTTTGTGTCCATCCCTCCTTCCCCTCTCCCTTCCTCCCACAACTTTTTGAAGTATAATTTAATAGGCCTAGCAATTTACCTGTTTTAGACATACGATTTAATGCGTTTGTAAACATTTAGATTTACACCACTTAAACCCTCACCACTATGCAGTTCTCAAACGTTTTATCATCCTCTCAATGATCCCCATACCAGCGTGTAGTTAATAGCAGTTTCTACCCCAGAGCCAGGCAAAGTCTAGCCGGGCAAAGGCTTTCCATCTCTTATAGACTTAGTTTCTAGATATGTCATATAAATGGAATCATATGTGTAGCTCTCTCTAGATTGCTGCAATGCTATACCCAGATCTTACCCAGCATTTCCAGGAGCTCTGAAGAATGGCTTGACTGGTCATGTCAAAATAGGATAAAACTTGTGACTTTTTCATGATAAGCATCTTCCTTGGTGTCTTTCAATAAAGACACCAAGGTAAATCTTAGTGAAAGTCATGAGAAAGTTGTGAATAAAGCACCTCTGACATTTTAAACTTTTTGGCAGAATGAAAGCAAAGTAATATTTATGAGGAATCTTCAGTGTTCCATGGAAATATTTTGCTTTTCACTAGGGACCCAGAAAGGCTTATCTTTGCTGATTTCTGCATTTCACATCCACACAGCTTTTAGAACAAGGAGATGCACCTTAGTGGGGGCAAATGAGACAAACCAGATGTCATGCAGGGGCCCTGCCTGGATATTGGATCTGGGAAGATAAATACTATAGAGATAGGTTCAGCAGTAACTGGTGAACACTAATATAGACAATATATAAGAAAGATTCTTAGGTTTATCCTGGACTTGGTAATTTTTAAGAATGCCTTTGTTCTTAAGAAAACATGGCGAGGCATATGTATAAAGAGAGAAAATGTGAAAGAAGGAGAGATAGAAAAAAGGAAGGGAGAGGCAGAGAAGCAAAATATTAACGATTGATGAACATACGTATCCTGGAATAGTCTTTGGAAGATTCTTGTAAGCCTTGCGTAAATTTTAAACGTTTTTACTAAAAAAAAAAAAAGTAAAACCTGGAAATGGTGTAATAGTCATGTTGGTAGAAGATATAAATAAAATAATTCCCCCATTTCTCTCTCTGCTCTTTCCCTGAGCTAGAGCTTCATGGCTTAGAGCTGGGGCCTCTGCAGATGATAACAGTGACATTTCTTGAGAGCTCGTGTGCCAGGCATTGCACACTGGTTTCTTCTTTAAAAGACAAAAGCCAAGGAATAGCTTGATATTCAAATGCTTTATGGAAATATTCAAGGGCAAGACTTTCCACAGCTTTCATGACAACATGTTGATCACAATACAAAGGTATGTAGAGTTCATGAAGGCCTGAGGGTTGAGTGTGGTGCCGTATTTGTGGCAGGCTAGAGAATGTGAGACCCCAGTAGCTGACTCTGGGCATCTAGAAGGATGCAGAGAACAGCATGGTTGAGTCATTGACAAACTAAGAAAAATTAGGTGCTCCTATAGCGATAACACTGGTAGACATTTAATTAATACTTACAGGGTGTCAGCTATTACGCAAAGTATACATGTGCAATGGGGCGTTTGGTCATAGGTGTGTGTATGTGTGCATGTATGCTTATGTGATAGATAGGTATTCTCATAGATTCCTCGCCAAACCTTGTGAGATAGATTGTAAGTGCCCAGAATGCAGAAAATTAAGGTTGCCCAAGGTCTCATGGCTAATCAGTGACAACAAAAGCCTTAAAGCCAGGTCTGTCTGACATCTGATCTGGCTTCCCACCTCTAATCAGTAAGCGCCTCTATTAGCCCATCTATCCACATACAAGAAACAAGAAGATGCATCTCTTGTTTGCTCCATAAGGATGCTAAGAGAATTTATGAAACAAACATATTATAATAATGCTTCATGGAAGAAATAAAGTCCCCTTGGCAGAGCCACTGAGACACTGGGAACATAACTGTATATCACAACGCCCTCAGTTTCCCGACTCTCAGCTGTGTCATTCCCGTATGCATTAATTGCCTATCCCCACAGATTAATAACAGGACGAGGTGCGAAGAAAAGAACCATTTCTCGTTACCTGAATTATTATTAAGAGATTTATTTATCAGTGCAACTACTCATGACTCTTAATCTTGTGAGAAAATTAATTCAACTAATATGGTGATATAGTATAAATATGTATTTTACTAAATATTTATGCACTATTTATGATTCTATGATACATAACAATGATTACTATCAATGGAACTATGTTCTATCATTTCTTCAACTATTCATTTTCATCGCTCAGCAAATATTTCACATAGATGGTGTTCTGTTGTTCATTTCTCTTCTTTGTCCTATTTGTTGCCACATGTTATCCATGGAGGACTATGACTCCAAGCAGTGTTGCTCTTCTCATTTCTTCACTCAGTTTTAAAATATTTTTAATTAGTCTATGCTTGCAGCTCATAATGTTTATATTCATGTTAGGGAATAGGTATGTTTACTTAACATCTAAATTCTTTTTATTCTCTTTCCTCTGTCCTCCCTCTTTCTCTAGATCCCTTTCCCCACACTTTTTGCTTTGTGTTTGCAGTTCACAGTGATTCCATTCATCATAGGTAGTTGGGACATGTACACTGCGCATCTTAATTCTTCACTCATTTTTAATTATATCTGGAACGTGTTTCATAAAGGGCTACCGGCATATCAGAACCATCTCGGTCTATTCAGGCTGTTGTAACAAAACATCTTATCTGAGTGGCTTGTAAGCAACAGAAATTCATTTCTCACAATCCTGGAGTCTGGGAATTCAAAGATCAGGGCACTGGCAGATTTGGTGTCTGGTAAGAGCTTGTTTCCTGGGTTGTATTTGGCCCCTTACTGCTGCATCTTCATGTGGTGGGGAAGATGGAGGAGCTTCATGGGCTTGTTTTATTATTACACTAAAATCCCATTTATTGGAGCTATGCCATCATAGCCAAATTACTTCCCAAAACCTCACCCCTTCATACAGGATGAGTTAGAACTCTCACAATTTAAAGAAACTTGTTTATCTGAACTGATATCCTGTGTTGTAGAATGCTGCACTGTTTTATTGAGAGTCTTGGGCAATATCAAAGGAAAGGAAAGAGTGAGAAAGAAATGAAAGAAGAATTAAAATATGCAGTAGAAAGGAGGTGAAGCTATAGAAGGAAGGTACAAAGAAAATGAAAGAAGTTAGCTTCCTTGGGGAAACTGCAAAGTGACGTTTAAATTTCAAGAATGAGAAATAAAATGGAATTGAAGGATGATATTGAGAATTAGAAAAGTACCAAATAGAGTCTTCTGCTCTTTATGAATAAGTACAAATGAATTTTAAGACTCAAATCAAACCAATATTTAATGAAAATTATTTTGTGCAAGGAATTTTGCCAGATGCTATAGTTTATACCAAGATAGATGTGTCAAGATTGCTGATTAGAAAAGAATTCAGATAGTGAAGAGGCAGAGAAATTCCCAAGAAGAAAGAGTTCATGCCAAATAGGGAAGTAGAGAACAACAAAGAAAGGTTTACAGAAGACTGTGTCTTTGGAGCTGGGCTGGAGATGATACTGCAATAGTTGCAATAGGCGGTCTGCAGGCGTGAACATTCTGAGTAGAATGAATTACAGGAGCAAAAGGACATTGGCAGGAGGACTTAGGTGTATTGTAGAACCAAAAATTATCCAATTAGATGAGTATGTGAGTTGTCTATCAGCCAGTGGTGGGGAAAAGGCTACCATATGGTGGAAGAGTTTGTAATTTGGTAGGCAATGATGGACACTGGCATTGATTTGGGATGTGCTTGCTTTTCCATTTATGTACTCAGTACTCTGTATGTGAGGGTTGAAGCCGTGAGTAGAAAGAAGAGAATGAAGGGCAGAGTGAGGACTTAAAAGGGCTAGCATGGAAAGCAATCTCAACTCAAGGGGGAGTTTTAGATTCAAGAAACATCAGAAAGGACAACTGAGGATTTAGAACTAAGTGAATAAGGGAAGGAAGGAGAGGGAAATATTTGGTTATAGATCTTGTAGAGAAATAAATTTTAAATTCAAAATGTCCTTTGATCCATGTAACAGTAGATGCAGACCAGATCCAATGGTAAGTACTATATGAAACAGATGAATTATACATGATCTACCCCAAGGAGTGTGCAGCCTGTAGCCAAGGTAAGACAAAATGCAAATACACTTTTCACAAAATAGAATATGATAGATTTTGTTACAACAGGAAAAGAATCACATTCTGTGGGGTTTTAGGGATCACTTCTTAAATAGAAAGTCAGCACTAAAAAAGGGTTTTAAAAGGAAGGGAACTTTGGACAGGGGCAGAGAAGAAAAAATATTCAATAGACTGAAATTTTACAGTGAGTAGAAGAGAAAGAGAAAAGATGCAAATTTACCCAGAAAAACTTTAAGGTGATCATGGGCTGGTGGGAAATACTAGTTCTTTCTCTTTCTCTCTCACACCTTTCTCCTGGTTTTGACTATGGTAATACACAGACAGCCTGCTTCTCCATCATCTTAATCTTTATTCACGCGTAAGATTAAAAAATAGAATGTTTAAATAAAAATTTTGTTATAGTAAAAGACACATTGCTATTAATCTTTCTCAAAATATTCCCCTCACTTCAAGAACACTTACCCTGCTCTTCTTGCCATTTTCTGAGCCAGTTCCGGAAGTTCTGGCTTGTGCACGTCTTCAGGAGGTGTGAAAAGAACCGTTGTGAACGCTGCTGCCGAGTGCCGTTCAGCAGAAGGGCGGAGTCACAAAATCATCACGTTGCGTCCTCATCTACCTTACGCACTGCACCTGGCACCTGTGACTTCCTGCTCTTCCTCAAAGTCAAAATGACCATGAAGATACGAATTTTGAATTGATTCAGGATATGAGGCAGATACAACAGTGCAATTAAAGACAGCGAGGAAAGAAGACTTCCAAAACTGCTTTAAATAATGGCAAGAAAGAGGCGCTCAAAGTAAACAGGGTATTTTGAGGATGATTAATGGCAATGTGTCTTTTACTCTAATACATTTTTAAAAATTTAAACACACTGTATTTTTTTAATCACAACTTGTATCTCATATGGATAGTATTAAAATTTGCCAAAAGATGTAAAGATCTTCTATAATTTCAGGGTAAAAGCACTAATGAAATAGATCTAAACTATAAATATAAACGTGTAAGAATGGCTTTCATCATCTCTCAAGATCATTACTGTTGGAAAACTTTTCTTATGCTTCCCAAAGAGGTATTTTTTTCCATTTTTTAAAAATACAAAACTCCCCAAACTCGATTAACTCTAAATACTGTTTTAATATTATTATCTCTAGAAAAGTTGAAAAATCTGATAGGTAATACCTTCGCTCCTGAAACAAAGCAAGGCAAAGCAAAGCAAAGCAAAGCATAGAAATCTCCCCAAATAGTGAATTTTTGTACATAATGTCTGTTCCTGAGATCATAAATCGAAAAACTACAATGTTAAAGCTAAAATCAAGACCAGCTTAGTTAAGGCCAAGTCAGTTTTCTAATGGGAATCATTAAGAAGACTAATCACAAATCTACTCTTCGCCCTGAGCAATGATTTCAGAACTAAACAAACAATATCACATGCATCTTTTAGTGACAAATATTATATGAGGTTTGTATACCGTTTTTGAACAAACTCTAATGGAGGAAAAATAACCATGAAGGAAAGAGGTGGCATCATCTCCTACTCATTTTCAAGGGAGTTTGAGTGGTTCTTCCTGCTGCATGGGAGAGTCTCCCACGAGAGCTGAGCATCAGTGCTGCCTACATAGATGATGCCCCAAAGTGGTACTCCAAGGGAGGGCCACACAGTCTGTGTTAAATTCTACATTCTCCAGGAGCGATTCTGTGCTCTGAGGACCATTTCTTCCCAGTTTTCCATTCGGCCAATTAAAAAAAAAATAGAACCTTATTTTTCCCTCTGTGTTTTACTTTTCTCTGGTTGCTGAGACAAAATATCTGACACTCAAAATTAAGGAAAGAAAGGTTTATTTAGCTCACAGTTTGTAGAGGTTTCAGTCCATAATCAGCCACACCAAAACAGAATTGCATGGCAAAGGGGCAACAGTTTAAGGCGGCTGAAGACAGCAAAAGCGACTAGAGCAAAAAGGTGGAGCAAGCCTCTTTTTCTCCCTTGTATTGTATGCAGGCTACCTACCCTAGGGTGGGCCCTTTACAGTCACACCACCTCCATGCCCTCCTCTTGCACAGGCTGAGAATGTTTATAAAACGAGGACTCTGGCCCCCTGCTGAGTCACTTAGTTAAACTTCTAAACTCCTCAAATTGGCACAATGAAGCAACAATTATAACATCCTAGCCCGTAAACAGGGCATGTCCTCTACACCTTAGCGTGTACAGCTCCTGGGTCACTTAGTTAAGCTTCTAAACTTCTTGAGCAGACACAGTGTATGAACCATTACACTCTCTTCCAAGGATTACTGGATTTTTTAATGGTAGCATCTTCATTTATAATATAGGTGAAGAAACAGGATATATAGCAATCACACATTCCCAGCAGAAATTTAAAATTAAAGAAACAGAGATGAGGAGAAGATACTGGCAAAGTTGGTGCAAGTCTGCCGATAACTCCCAGCTCCCAGCTGCCCATTTCCCCCAGCTTCAGGCTGGAGAATTTGGTAACATTCCTGGGTCCCAGGACGCCCCCCTGAGTTGTGTCATCTGATAAAAATGCCACAGGGACTGACAGCATGAGCAACTGAACACACTTCCTTGTTTTTATCATATTTTAAGCTGTAGAACAAGCTCCTGACCATACAATTTAAAATCATTTGAAGTACTTAACCGAAAAAGGAAAATAAGTCATACTGATTATTAGAGCAATAATTCCTTTCTAATACATTGTCCAATATCAAATCAATGTATATGCATTGATTTTTTGATCACTACACACAGTAAATTCACTAGGCATTCTCTAGTACATAATTCCTTATCACTGTGGGAGAACACAGCAGAAACCAGATTTAAACTCACCACACTACTAAATTTAATCAAGTGTTTTGGTCAGGCATGTTGGGACACATCTGTAATGCCAAGACTCGGGAGACTGAGGCAAGAGGCCCACCATGAATTTGAGGCCAGTGTAAACTACATAGTGAGACTCTGTGTCGAAAGAGAGAGGAGTGGGGAGACCACCACCAACAAAAACAGAGCAAAACAAATCATCTGGTTTGGAGTTCACGGCCATAGCTGGGTGTGTGATAGAGTTAGATGGTGATTCTAAGAACTATATTTCCAAGGCTTGAAGAAAACAATACGCCAAATTCTTCTTAACAGTTAAAACAAAACACAAACCTATAACATTCTAAACAAGAAAAACCAAAAGTTGCAATGACTTATGAGTTATTTCTTGCTTATGAGCAGCTATTCCTGAAGGGAGCCTCCTCCTGTGATCACCCTCCGCCCCTCTACATTTCTCATTTTTCACTGGGTCTTTGGCCTTGGCCAAGTTGTCTGCCGCGCATTAGCCCCTGATTGACTGCCCTCTGCACTTGACATTTGCTGATCTATGGCGGTGCATATGGATTCCCAGTACTGGTTCTCCCCCTCAAAGTCCCGTCGCAGGCACTATTAAGTCTGTAATATATTCTTCCCGGGATGCAACACTCTCAGTTGCCTGCATCTAAGTGGAAGCATAGAGTCACAGGATCTCAGAGCTGTAGGAAACCCTAGAATTTATGCAATTGAACTGCCACATTTTATGAATGATGATAGAGAACCTTAGAGAGGGTGGAGCCTTGTACAGATCACTTGAGTATTAATGTGAAGGATCAAGAGTGAGAGCCCATGGGCTTTGTTTACCAGTCCAGCTTTGGACTTCATTGCACTATGTAGCGGTCCTCTCTTGGAACTCAATATCCTATTGGCTAGGCTGCAAAAAGTGACCCACTCAAAAGGGAATCCGGAGTCAAAGAAGCCTTCCACATCAGGAGATATTCAATTATTTATGATCTCTACAGCAGTAAAACTGTAGAAAGTTTAAACGTTATTTCTCTGTCACTCAAGACACTTCCTTGTGGCATTTTAGGAGAAAGTAGGGGACTGAAAAGGTGCTTTGACTACTTCAGGCAAGCAGATTTCCTATGACCAGCCTGTCGTTCTCCTAACTGTCTAGCAGCACAGCAAACCCAAGAGAAGACAGAAGTACTGAGGAGAGGCACAGAGGGGTGTATACGTTTGGTTGGTTATAAGAGACAAGGAAGATATGGACAACTATTTGATATCTGGGCTCACATGCTAAGCCTTTTCCACATAGCCCGTCCTTCTGCAGGATTTCTCGGCCTCTCTGCATTCCTATTTGCCCAGGGCAGGAGAGAAAGAAGACTCCCTAACACCCTACCAACTGCATCAAGCAGGCTCTTGTGACCGCTGGCTTCAGGTCAGAATCAGATAATGGAAAGCCTTGCCTGGCAGGAGAGGGCGAACAGAGGGTTGGGCATTTTTAACCATCACCTTCTTCCTCTTGACACTGCAGTCCTGGTGATGCCTCCCTCTTTCAGCTACAGCTTTGAGCCTTGGCTCTTCTCTGTTGTGGAAGAGACTCTAAGGCTCCTGCCTGCATTTGGCCATGCAGGCCTAACTTCACTCGTTGCCAGCTTTGGGTGCACCAATATCCCCCGGAGGGTTGTGCTGGAGGGTTGCTGTAAATAGCCCCCTCACATTCTCTAACACTTCTGTCTGAGCAGCTTTTCTTTGCTTGCCAGGGCACTGACTGAAACAGTTCATTTGAGGTTAATCATAGTCTGAAGTCACCATTTATCTTCTTTGCTGCAGCAGCAAAGCCATCATCATAAAGGATAGGATCAATTCTTGTTCATTTTGTATCTCATGGATCCACTAATCCATGAGGAATGCGGCTGATCTGAGCAGGAGATTGACTCTCACCTCTGACTGCATTTTTGCCTTTTGGATTTGGCTGATACTAAGACGAAAAAGATCATTAGAAAATAGGAGGACAC
The DNA here is from genome assembly GCA_004363535.1 of Dasyprocta punctata. Lineage (NCBI taxonomy): Eukaryota > Metazoa > Chordata > Mammalia > Rodentia > Dasyproctidae > Dasyprocta > Dasyprocta punctata. Next base: position 28,262 of record RJWM01003897.1, on the reverse strand, counting down.
AGGAGCAAAGGTTACATTTGGTTTATGTCAATGAATTCTAATACTTCCTCATGAATTATAGAGATTGATATAAGAATTTTATTTATTATATAGAACATAAACACTTAATGGGCAAAACGTGCCTAGTTTGGTTGAGATATTGCTGGCTATAACTATACCAAAAGACAAAAATCACTGAATTTGTCTAAAAAATGCTTTCATTCATGGGCAAGTTTAAAATTGCCTCACTTTTTCTTCATAAAACAATTATTTTTGGCTCATTTTTAAATTTTTCTTTTTTATCTGTCATTTGGATTTTTTAGAGTTGATTAATAAGAATTCCTTTACTGATGCTTCTGAATATTATCAACTTTTCTTTAAGTTGAATATATCATTCCTACCATGGTAGGAAAATGTTTACCAGTACTTTTTAGGAAAAGGATGCTGTATGTTCATTCTTTTCTAGTCTTTTTGGGTTAAGAAATACTACAGAAGGAGAAAGATGCCCTTTCAATAAAAGATGAGGAGTGGGTCAAGAAACAGAGATATGGGGCTTTTGTGCTTTGATTGCTCATAGGTTACAGGCTATTCCTTCTTTCAGTCTATTAATATATTCAGTAAACCCTGTCAAGTGTCAGAGGAAGAGGAAGAAGACATGTTTGTGATGGGAGGGACTGAGTCCCACAGGGAATGAAGTATCCCAAGGAGCAAATGTCCACAGCCAAGCAGGGAGATGCCACCTGTGGTTCCATGTTCTTGCTCATCTCTTTAGTTTGGACTAAGAGGAAGAGAGACTCAAATCCTGGCTCCTTAGCATCATCGCTTTGAAGCTGCACTCAAGGGCCATCTTCTGGATCTCTTTGGGAAGCAGCGTATGGTGAGGGCTGGAACAGGGAACACTTGTTCTCCATTAAAAAGAGAATTCATTAGAAAGAAGAGAGGAAGGAAAGGAGGAAGGGAAAGAGATGAGAAAGGAAGAAGAGGAAGAGAGTGTCTGAATGAGAGAACAAGAAAAAAGAGGAACAGTAGGAGAGAGAGACAATGAACAGGAGGAAAAGGAGGAGCGAAAAGGAAGGAAGTGAAGACGGAAAGATGGAAAGAAGGAACTCATTAGCATAGAGCAAGGGTCTAGAAACATTTTGTACATTTTACGTTTCTACATTTTATTCTTTCTTGTTTAAAGGCAAAATTAACAAATGTTTTAGGCCTTATGGCCATGTAGTCTCTGTCACACCTATTTTGATCTATCTTGCAACACAAAAGCAGCCAGAGACAATAAGCAAACCAAGGGGCGTGGCTATGTCGTAATAAGTTTTCACGGAAAACTGAAACTTTTATTTCATGTAATTTTCATATAGCACAAACTATTAATTTTCTTTTGATTTTTCAGTCATTTAAAAATGTGAAATCATTCTTAATTCATGGAACATACAAAAGCCGTCTGAATTTAGCCCATGGTTCATTGTTTGCCAAATCCAGGGCTAGAATTCAAAGCCTAGAGAAGGAATAGTTATTCATAGAGTTGCGAGAATATCTAATAACACAGTCTCCAGCTCCCCGGTAGCCAGCCAGAGCAACCTCCTCCCTGCAGCCCGGGGGCAGATGAGTAGACAGTTTTGAACATTTCTTTGTCTGTAAAACACACAAGTTACCTGGACTTTTTCTTTTTCACTCATGGGTTTTGATGAGGATAAATGAAATAAACCCCAACAAAAGTACTGTGTGCTCTTAAGAAAAACAGCATTATACAAACATAATGTATTATTAAGGAAACAGCAACCCTGACCAGAGGAATTGGAGAGCCCCAAAGTATACTGCTGGGCCACAGACTGCAGTGTGTCACCTCGCCAGAGCCCTGCTAGCTGGGATAAATGGGCTGGTTCTCCCTGCTTCTCACCCAGCCCCGTACTGCACCATCTGCAGATGGGATGGCTTTGCTCCTCTGCTTATTGTTTCTTTTTTTCCCTACCTTATTAACACACTGAGACCCAAACTGTTCCTCGGATGGATTGCGCTGTGAGACTTTGCCGGTGCCTCCGCTGGGTGGGCTCACAGGAGCTTGCCCCCTCCCAGCTAAGCCCCTCAGACAGCATGGCATCAAAAGCCTTCTCACAAGGTTCAGGAAATTATGCCTGGGGTTATTCCAGAGTGAACTCGATGAGGCACCTAATCAGATTGTTCTTCCAAGGGGGGCAGAATAGGGTCACTTTTGTAAATTAGACCTCCCTATCCTTTCATAATACTTGTTATTTTCTTCAGGATAAATTATTGAGCATCTTCCCTTACAACAGCTTTCTAAAAGTCTGCACGTTCTCTGATTGGCCTCATTTTTCTTTCATAGGTAGAGCAGACCAGTTACACTAGACTACATTTTATGCACCATAGGTTGGTCCACATTTCCATCCAACAGTTTTGAACTTTCTGTTATAAAATATTAATGGCTTCCAGATTTTCTCCTATTGAATACAGCTGTAATTTCTAAAAAAGACTCAAAAGCATTTCTTCTAACGAGTGGAAGCTGTCTTGGACTCATTCTCCTCTCTTAGAAATTACTTACTTTAATTTTCATTGAATTATCTGCTTTTTCCTTTCTCTTTTTGACTTTTTGAAGCTTGCTTTTCAGAGTAGAATTAGCCATAGAAACACTCAAGTAATAGATTTGGAAAAGAGTTTTGCATAGTAAAAGGATGCTATCTCTTGTGTTTGGTTAAGCTTAAAATTCAGTTGCTTGGCTTTTAGAGATGGTATGATTAAATAACATTTTCTCTGTGATATTGTCACTCATGTGACATACCTGTTTGTTTGTTCTAAATTTTAGGGTTTCCATCCTAGTCCTGCCTTTGTTTCTCTATGTTCTTCTTATTATTACATCCACAGTATTTCCATATGTACAAGTGACATAGGTTAACTCTACTATACTATAGTTCTGCCCTTCTATTTATTTTTTCCAAACCTTCCTCTGTACACTATCCTGAATATTGTGTAACAACCATCCTCAGACTTTGACACACACTTGTAATGTCAGTGCTGACAGAGTAAAAGATATCTTTCTAGAGCCTTGTCTCATGAAACTTGAACCATAATTTATATCTGATGGGGAAAAAAATCACTCCTAGTAGAGAGGTAGAGAAGAAAAGCACTTCTTTCCTTCAAAAGGAATTTTGAGTAGTTTTAATAACAAACCATTCTGAGCCAACGCTATTGTGTCTAAGAGGTACCAGTGTCCCTCACTTCTACAGTTTGTGCTTAAAACAGTGTCACTTGAATTCAATCAAGTAGAGTCCTCTGATTACTTTTATTTCTGGGGCAGATTTTCAAGAGCAGCTTCTAATTTTAGTTATTGTAGCTGAGTTTCCTCCTATTCTCTGCACACCACTGATGTCTATGTGCGTTAGCTTTCTTTTAAAGACGACAATCACAGGTCCTCCATAGACAGAGCAGAAAGCCAGTGTGGGCGAGGTGAGGATGGCAGGGATGGAGGGAGGTACATTTTTGTGTGTCTTTTCACGTGCATTTTTACAAGTAAGCAAATATTTCAATCCTTACAATCCTAGAGCCCCAGAAACCAGTCTGAAGCTGTTCTAATGCTTAGCAAAAGGTATACCATTTCTATTGTGAATGAAACTCAATTTGCATTCTTACCATTTTGATGACCCTTATAACACATAGCGGATCCTCCAGACTGGTTTCAGAGGACACAATGCTGTGGGAAAATGTTCCTTTCTGCTATTATTGCAAAACCCAGGGTAGGTGAGCCGAAGGGGAATGAGTTTGTTCATAAATTAGGAAGTTTGGAAGTTTAATTCTGAAATGCATGCACCTCACAATTTGGGGTGCTGAACTGAAATGAAATGCTAAGCTGACAGTCTTGAAATGAAGTCCTCTCAGGGGAATTTCCTCAGGATTCTGAATTGTCCAGAGCTCCAGTGCTCATTTGTCTGTGCACAAAGACCGAAGTGTGAGCAGGGACTAGACGTGAGGCAGGCACAGCACAGACTCTGGTTTTGTGGAATATAAATGTCACAAAGACTGAGATTAACGCAAGCGCAAGGAGATGAAGGAATTTATGATCTTTCTGCTCTAGGAATGTGGAGATATCATTTATGTTTCCCACTTCAGCACTGGACGATTCACAGTGTAACTCACTGTGATTTCCAGTATGTCCTTTATCTTTCTCCTTGAGATGGAACATGGGAGCTTGCAGTGCCCTGCCTGCTGAGGGGCCTCCTCAGAATCAGATGGCATTTTCACAAGCATTTAACGAAGTGACTGCTTTCGAAGGACACAAACGGAATGACGCTGCACACGTGAGCAGCACAAGCCGTTACCCAGGGGACCAGGGTCAAGAACAAGGAGCAAGCGCAGGTGTCTTCCCAGACCAGCGAATGTCTTCGCAGCAGTGAGGGTCACAAGTGCAGCCACTGTCACAGTCGGACCAGCAGATGAAAGGAGGGAGAAAACGATCCGCTTTCCCTGTTCCTCTTCTGCTTTTTCTGCAGTGCCCACTGGCTGACCCTACTGGCTGCAAGAGGTGCGGAGGCCCCGGTGATTTGGCCTTTGGGCTGACGATCAGGGCGCAGCAGGGCGGGCAGAGCTGGAGGGGAGACGGAGGGCTCCCGCTCGTTCTCCTCACATAACCCTGCTTCTCCATCTTCCCGAAGCGCTTGGCTCTCCTTCGTGATTTTCCACTCCCGGCCTTCTGCTCTCAGTCTCCCTGCCTCGCAGGATGTACTCCCTCTCCGCTCGCTGTCTGTGCCATCGCGTGGTGTGGTTGGCACCCGAAGGCCTCCTCCATATGCCCGCTGCGGCGCCACCCACCAGCTCTGCACCGCTTCACGTCAACATCCAGGGTGCCCGGTGCGCTTCCCCCTCGGCGTCGCCCTCACCTGCGGGGGTTCGCACAGCGTCTCCGCTGCCTTCCGGAACTGGAAAACTCTTCAGCACCAATATTTTGAAGTCACACTTCGAGGTTACAGATCTGTCGCTGACACATCCTTTCGCATAGCACCGTTTGTATTTAGAGTGTTGCGTAGTAAATCGTAATTGCCACCCACTAAAATAGATCTAGGAAACAGGAAGTGTGGGCATTTCTTACCATTTACCATTCACGCTGAATCTTCCTCTCAGTGTGACTGCATAAAACACCAAGGAACATGTTGGCCTGAACTGAGCAAGACTGCTTATTCTCTTCAAATTGCATTAAGCTTATAGTTCCAGGCCTAGTGGGTTTTCTATCCACAGGAATTTTGAAGATGCCCACTGATAATACGCCTACTTGCCAGAAGCCCAGTTCAGTCGTTTCAATCGCTGGTGGTGCGGCCACTGGAAATGCATGAATGTGAGGCATGAAGTGTGCATTGCCGTCGCCGTTTTTATGAGAACCCAGAGGAAAACTGCTGCGGCTCTCAGGGCCGAGATGCCGTGCTGCCCTGACAGAGCCCGGGGGTGCGGTCGTGTCCTGCGCACGCTGGGCGCTGCGGACAGGATTGCGCCGTTCTCTTGGTTTTGCTTCGTTCTTGGCATTTCAGTGGGATCTGAGCCCCTCCTACGTACTGTGGTCTAAATGCTTGTGTCCCACACATCACATTTCTGTGTTGAAATCTGCATTCCCAACACAGTGCTACCGAGATACGGGGCCTTTTGGTCAGCGGTGCCCTCAGTGAGATTAGAGCCCTCACAGAAGAGCTCCAAGGGAGATTTTGCCACGTGATGGGACGGGGAGAAGGCACCACCTGCGAGTCCAGAGCTGGACCCTCGCCAACAGCAGGTGGGCCTCGATCTTGGACTTCCAGCCTTGAGAACCGTAAGAAGGCGTTTCTGATGTTTATCACACGCCCAGTCCAGTCTTTTGCTACCGCAGCCTGAACGGACTAAGCCTGGGACCCTCTGGGCGCGGCAGCACCCCTGTGGTTATCCTGCTGCTTCACTTTCCCTTTTCACACTCAGTCTAGGAAACAATTACGGGTTCTGCTTCTCAACACACCCAAATCTACCTCCAGCTCGACTCCTCGCGCGCTGTGCCGTGACGGGGGAAGCGCCGCCAGCGCTCTCCTTCCAGACACGGCGCCGCCCCAGCCAGTCTTCGCCCGGCCCCAGGGCCCGCCCTACTTTCCCACGCGGCACCTCGAGAAACATCTTGAAAACATGAATCTATTTCTCCCAAAGTCTTTGAAGAAAATAAAAAGTAAAGAAAATCTGCAGGAATAGCATGACAAATATCCCCCCACCTGTCACTGGGCTTCCATTGCATACGGTTCTTCCTAAGAAGAAGGCCATGTTACGCCCTTGTGCGGCCACACCCTTTACGTGCCACGCCCTTTACGTGGCCACGCCCTTGTGTGGCCACGCCCTTTGTGTGGCCACGCCCCTGCGCGGTCACACCTCTGCTCTGTCACGCCCCTGCGCAGTCACCTTTCTGCTCTGTGGGAGTCTGGGGACAGCAGGAGGGGAGAAGTCGGGGCTGGGCGAGGGGAAGGGAAGCAGAAATAATTAAGATGCAGTATCTCTAACACCAGCTTCTCCAGATGGATGTAATAATTATGCCCCCTAAACGTATTCTAATAAAAGTGAAACTAAAGAAGGAAACTTAGCATTGATACAATACTGTTCCCCGATATATATTCATATTCTAACTTCCACTAGTGTCCGAAAGAGGCCTTTTGTAGTTATCATTCTGTTTCTGTTTTTGTTTATTGTGGTCAGCTCTGTTATGTTTTTTCCATGATTGGGTTTAGCATTGGCTTTAGCTTGATATCGCTTTAATTTCATTTTGAAAAGTCCAGGTCATGGTGTTGCAGACTGTTTCTCCGTTTGGAATTATCTGATTGTTTTCTCAGATTAGTTTAAGGTTTTAAAAGGTTTCATTTTTGTTCTCCCAGAACACTGCAGAGCTGGTAGTGCATCCTCAGAACATTCAGCAAAGGCGGAGTGTGTTAATTTATTTCATTAAAGGTGATAAAAAGTTTGATGCTTTGGTCAAGATACTGCCCACCAGGTTTTTGCATTGTAGATGCTCCCTTTATTTTTGGTAATTTATGTGTAATCTGTAGAGTGATGAGTTTCATTATTTTAAAGATCCAAATCTAACTCTTTAGACAAGTTACAAAGTTAAATGCCTTCCAAATTTTCACCACTTAAATGCCTCACCACTGTTCATTGCGTACGTAACTCATTCTATTTCGTGGGTAGGATTAAAGCTTGATCTTTGCGGAGGCAGGGGGGGGTTTCTCTGAGTATCCAATCGAAGCAACCCTCTCATCAAACATCGAATTCTCCATATTTTAGTGTCCTATTTATTTCCTTCCTACTCCTTTCTAAGATATGATGATTTACCTAGCGATTTATTTTGTTATCTGTGACTATTACTAACCACACGCTCTTACAAGTTTAGCTATTACTAAACATCAGCTCCTTTTTTACTGTTGTAGCCCCAGTGATAGAATATATAGAGTCCTACATATGGTAGACTATCAAATGAACATTCGTTCAATGAGAAAATCAATGCAGGTAAGAACGAATGTATTATCATCATAGATTTTTACATACTTGTATTTTTAAAAAATTTATCTTTATAGCCAAAAGGCCAGGAGAGTGAGGCAGAGGCATGGGGTTCTGTACCAAAATCTATTCTGCCCCTCCCACGGTGTAGTGGCTGTCCCAGGGAATCCCGTTTCCCAGGCTCTTAGCCTGCAGGTGTGCTGAGAGCGATTCACCAGTGCGGTGTGGTAGTGCTGTGCTTCTCTTCCTGGCTCTGCTTTTAAGAAGTAGCTGGAGTCTCTTCACCATCCTTCTGTCTCGGCCAGATGGGCGCTGTGAGGCTTGGCGCAGCTGCGGTATAAAAGGATCCCAGGGCCCTGAGTCATGACCGAGAAGAAAGCTTCCTGTCAGACTATCATGCAAAAACAACGTAAAACTTTATGGTGTAAATTAATTTAAAAATGTTCTGTTTATTTGTTCAGGTGTAGCATCCCTCAGCCAAAAGTGCAAAATCAAAAGTGATCCAAAACCTAAAAGTTTTGAGCGTCAACTTGATGCCACAAATGGAAAATCCCCCACCTGATCAAATAAAACGGATTTGGTTAAAACACAAGTGCACTAAAAATAGTGCACAAAATAACTTTCAGGCTGTGTGTACAGTGTATGTGAAACACAAATGAATTTTGTGTTTAGATTTGAATTTCATCCGATAGATAATTCATTGTCTACCCAGAAGTATTAAAAATCTGAAAAAAAAAAAAAAAACCTTGAAATCTGAAACGCTTCTGGGATTTCTAATAAGGGAGAGAATCTAGCATTACTCTGAATCATATAGAAATAAAACCCAAAGAGTGGCAGTCAGAAAGTTAACAGAATAAAAGTAAACAGAGAGCTGGCATTGGTGCTAATCAGCTGTCTGTCGTTATAACAAACACTGGAATGCAGTCACCTTCTCAGGAGAGAAGGTGGGTTCCGGCGCAGAGTTCCGGAGGTCTCGCTCCACGCCGGGCTGCCCCGTGACGCGTGGGGCTGCGGTGAAGACGCGCACCTGGCTCGCTGCCCGCCCCACAGCCCGCGCAGCAGCAGAAGAGGGGGCTGGAGCGGGTCTCGCTGCCCTCTGTAGGGCCACGGCCGCAGTGTCCCGACTTCTCCCACCAGGTCCCTGTGCGGAAGTTTCCACCAGCTTCTGACAGCACCGAGTGAGGGACTGAGCACATGGGCCCTCGCAGAGTAATTCGGACCCGAACTAGAGCAGGGTGACTTAAAGTTCCCCGTCTGCATACTTTCCGCGTTTCCCATGCCTCGCAGAGTAGGATCAGGCCTAGAAACAGCCGAGCAGGAAACCTGGACGAAAACCATACTATAGAGTAAAGCAGGGGGCCACCTGGACTTTGGAAAAGGTGAAAATGCGTCCCTTTAGCTTTTTCAGGTGGCGTGCCTGACCCCATGGTTTGTGAGGTCCTGCACTCCATTGCCAAACAGATCTCGGGGGATTCCAGTGTGATTTCAGAGACAACCTTCAAACCCTTCCTTAGCTGCTGCCAGGTATTTTGTGTGCTGTGAGTAGCATTACTAATGAAACAGCAATCTAGCTAATAATTACTTATTAGGTCGTTGGGGGAAAATATTCACTCAGTATCAGGGATAGAGGGGATCTTAAGTCTGTTTTATAGTGGCCCAAGAAAAAATAAGTGTTCACCTGTCAGCACATGTCACTGAGTTAGTTACCGGAAGCCAGGACCCGGGTAGTAGCAGTAAGGCGTCTGTTAACCCAGGGGCCCTGTGACATTCTCGCCATGACCCAATACCATGGACTTTTAAGGACTTCAATTTGCATTATTCATACCTCTAGTTTGTTTGAATTTTAGCAGGAAAAATATGGTTATGCTTTTAAAAATGTATATAACTCTACTTATGCATTTCTACCTTAATAAGACTGTTTCTAAACAAATAGAATCAAAATGCGTCCATATACTTGCGAGACATTCAAGGTTATATATGTAGTCGACTATCAGTGTCATACAACAATTTCAAATTTATATTTAATCTTATCTTTAAAAACTTGTAGGACATTTTTATTTTAGTTATTTTTTTTCATTTGATTATAAAAATAATTAGATGCACTGGAAATAGAGGAAAGGAAATAAATCGAAACCACCCATAATGTGATAATGGAGAAGTAACAGTTCTAAACATGATAAAGTAATTCCTCATAAACAAATGTGTGCAGCAGCATTTTATATAATTGTTTTACACAAAATTTTATCATATATATTAAGCTCTTGTCTTAGTTACTTTTTACTCGCTGCTGGGACAAAACACCTGACACCCAAAATTAGGGAAGGAAAGGTTTATTTAGCTTACAGTTTTTGGAGGTTTCAGTCCATAGTCAGCTGGCTCCAAGGCAGGGTGGCATGGCACTGGAGCAACACTTCAAGGCAGCACCAGCAAAAGCAGCCAGAGCCAAAAAGGTGGGAGAGCAAGCCTCTTTTCCTCCCTTATATTGTACACAGGACCCCCCCCACCAAGGGTGGATGTAGCATTCACAAATCTCCTTGCCTTTCTTTGCACAGAATGAGGATATTTACAAAGAACCCCGGCTCCCTGCTGAGTCTCTCAGTTAAACTTCTGCCCTTCTCAAATTGACACAATGAACAGGTAACTGCTTGTGCTCCTCACCCCAGGATGTAGAGCTGTTGAGTTAGTTAATTAAGCTTCTGGACTTCTCAATTCGACACAATGTATAAACTATAACACCTGTTAAGTGAATTTCTTAATTTTAACTAATGCATTAAGTTGGACTGCTGAGTTGAACAGCATGAATAGATTTTTATTCAATATTTCTGCTATGGCAAGTTACTGGGTAAAATTTTGAAGGTTTTTGAGACTTATGAGGGTGGATCCTGATGAGTATTCTTTGTATTGGTGAAGACTCATCCCTGGTTGTCATCTGGGAACAGGCAAAAGGTACTGTATCCAAATCTGATGAATAAGGTCAATGATTAAGCTAAGAAATGCTATTCTGAAGCAGACACTAAACAAATATGTACTCATGTATGATGTTTACTTAGAAGGAAATGAATCACTTTAATAGTTAGGTTCTAGTATGGAGCTCAGAAAGATCAGGACTTTGACCATATTTCTGTTACTAGACATTTGGTTAGGTCATCATAAAAGGTAAGGGTGGAGAACCACGATCTATCATATGTTTGTAGGAGAAAACTAGATTTTGTCATTCCACATACACTGTCCTGTAAAAAAGAGAAGACAGAAAAGAAAGAAAATGAAGACAGGAAGAAAGGGAGGGGAGGGAGCTATAAAGAAGAGGAAACAAGTAAAAAAGAAGGAAGGAAGGAAGGAAGGAAGGAAGGAAGGAAGGAAGGAAGGAAGGGGAAACTGGAATATATAAAGAATAAAAAAGAGAAGAGGGAAGGAAAGCAGGAAGGAGGGAGGATGGAAAGAAGACAAATTGCTACTCCAAATTCCTGTAAAATAGTGATAAAGCCTGTACTTAAAAATGATATATGGAGACAGTCTTAAACTTAGAGCATACTAATGGTTTTCAGAAACTTAAAGATATTTTTCTTCTGTAATATATCCAATCCTATAGAATTCTAATTATAGTACAATTTGAGAAAAAATTGAAGATGATGCAGTAGATATAGAGAGATGCACGTTAGACATTGCCTTCAGTGCTTCTGCAGATCAACTTTTGAAAACTAGTTTTAGACCCATGAAGTTCGTTAGTGTAGGGCTTCAGAAGAAGGGGAGCTCATGATGAGCAGAGAGAGTTGGACAAGGTTTTCGGAATCCAAGATCTTTAAAGGTGAAGCACTCTGACCAGAAATGGAAAGTTTGGGCCTTTATGCACTCATTATCCATCCTGCCTTCTGAAAGGGCACAGGTACGCAGAGTGTACCCACGAAATCACCACCTTCATGGGGAAAATGCCGTGCAGAGCTACAGCCTATCTTCAACTATGTCTTAATAAAAGGCAGGAAAGAAAAACTTGACTTTAGAGGTACGCATTTTTATTAGAGATCTGAAAAATCCAATAATCCACTTTCAGTTAGGTTAAATTTAATATCATTTGAATGAATGTCTTTTTCAAAATTATGCACTCACAGACATGTACACTTGCACACAATGTTCAGAAACAAAAGATTATTTTCTTTTTCTAGCTGACTGTATTATATGTTTCTGGAATTCAACTATAGCTTGTAAAATGTTTAAAACAGTGATTGGATTTGTATACACTATAATAATTGGAATAGTAGATGTTTGAAAGTTTGCTCATCTTTCACTCTTTCATTTGATGTAGTATGTAATTTTAAGTAAAATAAAAATATAGAAAATATAGAAATAACAGGCCAAATGCTGGAAAAAAAAATCCTTCAAGTTTGTTGTTTGCCTACTTTCCTCCCAATAAAATTACAGGGATAGAAGGTAAACTATGTAACGTTGAAGAGAATTTGTCTTGTGACTATGCATGGCATTAGACAAACTTTTATAAAATAATAAAATAAGCCAAGGTCTTTCTGGGAACATACATTTTGAGAGCAGTTAAGACAGAAATAAACCACAAAAAAAAGAAGTGCAGGAGTTATCTAAGTAAAACAGATCCTTAAATAGAAAAGAAATATGTGTTATAAGGAGTAACACAGTAAAAAATTTATCTCCTGCCCTTCCTTCCTTCCTTCCTTCCTTCCTTCCTTCCTTCCTTCTTTCCTTCCTTCCTTTCTTCCTGCCTTCCTTCCTTCCTTCCTTCCTTTCTTCCTTCCTTCCTTCCATGTGAGGCAGGACTGGGGTAAAACTCCAGGTCTTGTGCATCCCAGGCAAAGTGCTCCAGGCACTATCCCCCCAGCCCCCAAATTTATTGTATTTTATCTTAAAAACTCAGAGATATTGTCTATCTTCTGAGATTTAAGTAGCTAAAATATTAATAATAAGTAAGGAATAAACAATGATTCAAAATGTTTCCTTTTAGAGGCATGGTTAAGAGTAGACCTTCAAAATCAAATCACTGCGCAATGTTTTTGTTAGCTATGGCAGGTCAGGTAAAATAAAGACCTCCCAAAGACATCTGTCACCTAAGCCTCAGCACCCGTGTGCATGGTACTTTACATGACAAAGGGGATTTTGCTGGAATTAAATTAAGGATGTGGAGATAGAAAATAAGAGTCCATTATCCAGGTGGGCCCTTTCTATGCCACGAGGATCCTTAGAAAGAAAACCAGAAGGCAGGAGAGTCAGTTTGAGGGAGACAGGACCCCTGGAGCAGGGGCGAGGGGGCTGTGGGGCCATGAGTGAGGGAAGGTACAGTCCCTGGGCTGGGAGACACAAGGAGACTGATTGTGCCTTTCAACCCCCGCAACAAGTGCAGCCCTGCCAATCCATTTTGGACTTCTGACCTAAGGAGTAGTAAGACATTTGATCTGGGATGTTTTAAGCCACTAAATATGTGATAATTTGCTGCAGCAGCAATAGGAACCAGTATGTTAGCTTTTGTTTGTTTGTTTTGCTTTTCCTTCTGTGGTCCTGGGGATTAAATTCAGGGCCTTGTGCATGCTAGGCAAGCACTCTACTGCTGAGCCACATCTCCAGCCCAGTCTAATAGCTTTGGAGAAAAAAATTATCTTTCAAACAAATTTATGCAGACAGACCCATTTGTCCTCTAAACATCTGATTCCTTAACTCAAAATAATTGTGCCAAAAAATCATATTATTTTTCTTTTCTAGCATTTATTTTTGTTCAGTGCTTATTACCAACTTTATAGTAAAGAGAAAAAAAGAATTATCTTTTCTCATACCTCCACTAAGAGCCAGTGATGGTGATTTTTTCACATTACTTAATTAATTCTTATAACAACCTTAAATGAAAGCATCATTTCTTACTTTCTAGCAATGTGACTGATTTTCTGAGAAAATGAATAACTTGTCCTGTTTCAAATTAGTGATAAATCTAGCAAAATATAATACTGTGACAGAGAGTGGAATGTGGGAAAATTTGTATCCTGCATAGAGAGCAAATACACAAAAGATAAATGAGATAGAAAATAGATCAATCTATCAATAGGTAGGTAGATTAGACAGAGAGACAGGTTATTAGATAGAAGAGAATTGGAGAAAAATACAAAGACTCTTACAAACAGAATTTAGTGTGGCCAAAGTTTGGAGAGCAAAGTTTTGGCCTAGACAGTTATTAGAAAAATGTCTTTTGGACGCGCCATCTAGCCTCCTGGTTCCCTCCTTTATAGAAGAAAGATAACAATGGATGTCTCTCATAAAGAATCCCAAGAAATATTGCCGAATACTGTGACACTGAAGAGCTCTTTAAATGTTGATTCAACATTCAGGTCTACTTAGGATCCCCAAACCAATTTGTGACTCATTCAACACTGAGAGGTAGTCTGTTCTGAAGGAGAAAAGGAGACATTGTAAATCAGGTGGCAATCAATGATTCCATAGAGAATCAAACATATTCTTTGTCCAAAAGGAGAGAAAATGTTGGTATGAATTGTGTGCTCTTGTGAAAAGTAGACACAGCCCAAGCTGCTTACCAGAGGGCGAGCATAATGCACAAGAACCTTCAAGAACAGCAGCTCTGAAGACATCTTGGATAAGTGTCTCGAGTTAGGTCATCAAGATGAATGAGGTCACCTAGATGTAGTTCAGACAACCGTAAAGCAGAACAATATGACCAAAGGCTGGCTTCAGACCTCAATGCGACTACAGAGCCAATGGCAGCTGGGAACTGTTAAGGACTAAATGCGAAGGAGAGAGTAATTTTGACATCAAAGGGATCAGTTTGACAAATGAAAATCAAATTGGATGGACTTTAATGCAAACAGCTGGGGTGAGGCAAACTGAAGGGGCAGATTTCCCCGAGTCAGTGAAACAGATTTATTAGAACACCACGTACCTCCCAGGGAGGCTGTAAATACATATTTTTTAATTTTCAAGTTTTTTTCCCCACTGCACACAATGAAGATTATGGTAAGACAAATAGGCTCCACCACAATCCTTGGCCTGATGTGATTGTGATGTTTACTTTGTGTCAAGGTATTTTCTTCTGTCTTTTCCACATATTCCCACCCATCTATCCCCCATTTCTCCTTTTAATGTGCAGAAAATTTTACCTAGATATAACACATTGGAATGTGATGCAATTTACTTAGAAAGTAAATATTTTCCAGCTGAAAGATTTTTGATACTGGGAAGTCTTCTGAATGGACCCTGGCTCTGTGACACCTAGTATAAAGATGACAGATAATTTTACTTCCCAGTGTGTGCCTGGCAAAGGGCTTTCCTATGAAATGCACCAAGCATGATATGGACGCACGCTACTCGTGGGTTAGACAAGAGGGTAGGTAGCTTACTTGTTGAAGCAGAGATGAGACTTGAGATAAAGGAAAGGAAGAACAGAAGTTATGATCCACCAGTAAAACCACCCTCTGGCGTTGCTTCAGGGACATCTGTCTGTCTTACTTTCTAACGGTGATCCACCTTTGCTTTGTCATCACTGGTAACTCATTTAAGTGAGAAAGCAAATATCCAGCTCGAAAGATTAAATGTGTTGCAAAAGGCAGTGCCATTGCGACTCTTAGTGCTCTAATTCTAGTGGAAACATCTTGAAACTGGAAGCATTTATCCAAAAAGCATGGAAGCTGCTGAACATTGCTCATTCATGTAGCCCCAGAAATTAGAAAACTATGGGGCCTCTAGTACATACCAAATACATATTTGGTATGCTAATGAGTAACGTGAGCCAGAAATCCGTAAATGGGTCTAGACATGATTAAGAGTAAATGGAGAAATGAGACACCCTGGGTTTCATTAAGGTATCATTATCCATTTAAATACCTCATGTTGCAGACTCTGCAGTGCAAATTCAAAGCCATAAAATCTAAATTCAGGATTAATTTGGAGGTTCAAACAAGACAAAGCAGCAAAAAATCCGCTAGCATTTGGTATCTTTTAATAGGGTCTGTTTGCCTCATTCCAATGATATCTGTGCAGCACATAGGAGATTTTAAGCTAATACACCACTTATCGTGCTTTGCTGGTGGATCAGTGAATGATTTCATTGACCCGAAGCTTTGTTCTTGTTCTCATACCCACCTAGATTATGCCACTGATATGCTGGAGAAAGCTGTGCAGGTGAGAGCTAATGGGCTCAACAGATATTAAGCCTGTTTTCTTTGTGTTTACTACCTGCAACTCCTGCTGGCTTCAAGTGTTTGGTTTTTCATTTGAAAGTATGTTTTGTTGACATAATATGCTATTTAGGACCAAACTCGATTTGAGGTAAAGCTTTCCCTGAAACCTCATGCTTGCAAATCAGCTAAATAGAAAATGGTGTAATGATGTGTGTATCTATGACCAGAAAGTCTTGCTGCAGTGAACATGTGAATTTGAAACAAAGTGCTTTGTGCTTCATCATACTTAGGACGAAGAGTTTCAGATCTTTAGATATTAGTAGACTTCTAAGCAGCTTAAGACTGAAAGAAAACATGAAAAGCACTTGATAACTTTTCACACATGATTTTGCAACCGAGGTGATGTACTTACTTTGCAGACAAGTTCAGAAAAGATTACTGATATTATGTGTACATGCACACATTAGGTATAAAGCCTCAACACTGAATTAAAATTTCATTGCTTAGTTTGTAAAAGCCAACATGGCTGGCAAAGAACTTCTAAACCGAAAACAAAAATTTAAAAATATGTTTTGGATATCAGATAACATTAGCATGAGCAAAGAGGATGAGATCGATTTGATCTGGTTAAAAGTCACAGACTTTTCAAACATATTGGGTATCCATAGCAGCAGTTAATTTTGGCACTCACTGGATAAAATTAACATTCCTCAAACAATAAATGAACTCATGCAACATCAAGCAAGGCTTGGTTGGTCTAGATTTAATTTTAAAATGGTTTCCATAATCTTGGATCTTCTGATACTGCACTCAGTTCACAAAAGTTGCCTTTTCTCTCATTGATCAAAAAAAAATTCCCATTTCTCCTCACCTTTTGCTGATGACTAAGAGAATGGAATGGAGAGAAATTCAGCAGGGTTCACCATGGTGGGCTTGGCACACAAGCAAGACTGGTCCAGCTGAGGCAAATCCTACTGTCAGGGGTGAACTGGATTTGTGCCACTCCCAGTTTCTAGGACTATTTCTCCATTTGGAAGCTGGTTCATCCTAGGACAAAATTCTTTTGAATCTAAATAGTTTTGAGAATAGCACCAGACTGTATGGACAAAAGCAAAAAGATGGTCTAAAAGTGACTGCACACTAGCAGGAAGAAGGCACAGGAGAAGGAGCCTGAAATCAGCCCCAGTGGTTTGTGGGTTGCCTTGACTTTGCAGAAAGGGTTATCTCAGCAGTGAGGTGCTTGCTATGTAGTTAGCAATGGGAGCCAGAGAGGTTAAAACAGCTCATCACTTTATCAGGATTACTGAGGGCATGAGGGAGGCCTTAATGGTCTGGCAGTCCTTTTTGTCACAATTTAATGGCATATCGATCTTGCCGAGTGAACAATCATGACCTTCAACTGTTTACAGATGCTTTGGAGGGAAAAGGCTTAAGGAGCTTATTCCAGGGAAGCTGAGAAGGTTCAGCCCTGACCAGTCAAGTTGAGGAAGGCAAACAGTAATCAAAACATCCCAGTTTGGGGGCAACTTTCCACTGGGGGTGACACTTACAACTGGGAAGATCACAAGTGCTTTGAGAAAAGCCAGTGGTGTTACAGGAAATCGATAAATCAACCAGAAGTGTCATTAACCTAGAGAGAGGGGGAGTGAAGGATGCGGGTGAGTCCCCGTGCATGCACACACACACCCACACACAAATGCACACACACACACACACACACACACACACACACACACACATGCAGGCCGGTGGAATAGGGGCCTCCTTGCATCAAACTGTGTTTCTGCTGGGACTTTTCAAGTGAAGCTTTCTTTCAGCTGCCCAGGAGGTTTGGAACCTTCTCATTATCACGCTGGATTCTAGGGTGAGTTCATCACATTTCATGTGACAAATATGGGCAAAGACAAATATGAAACAGAGGGTTTTTTCATTTTGTTTTGTTTTTTTAATAAAATATTATTAATTTGAGGATTTGAGAAGGCATATACGTGTCTTCCTATGAAACTGCTTGCTCCGGTGTGGAGAATTGCTCTGTGAAAATGAAAGCCCTGAAGTGAACTGCTCAGAAGTGGTCAGCATGGAAATGTGTGTCCACACCCTCTATTTCTGTGCATACGTTCTGTACGACTGTAGAATTCCAAATTGAGGTCCTGGTTTTGGTTTTAGTGAGCCCCCACTATGTGAACTGCAAGGTTCTGATTGCTACACAAGGCATAAAACAGAATTCCTGCCTCAGAGAAATTATTGTTCTGGGTGACCCTCAATCCAGCGGCAGGTGACCTTACAAAGGACAACAGAGAGGGCAAAGTGATGGGAAGACACAGGCAGAGCTTGCAGTGATACAGACACAGCAAGGAAAACCAGGCACTGCAGGCAGCCCCGGCTGTCAGGAAGTTGGCGTGGAAAGGACCTCCCCACCGGAGCCTCTGGAATGAGTACCACTCTGCCAGCAGCTTGGTTTTAGACACTGGCTTCTAGAACTGAAGGAATAAATCTCTTCTGTTGTCATATGCAAAGTCTGTGGTAACATGTTAGTGGGTTCCTATTTCTTTTATACCTCAGTTAGCTTTGCCCAACATATTCTTGCCTGAATGAGAACCAAGATGTATGATATCTGCTAATTATTAATAAACTACAATAATAAAATGCACCCCCTTGCCTTTCTTGCTCACTACCAATTTGCTTCTCCTCAAAGTTGTATTTATGAAATTTCACAGGGCTGAGTAGAAAGGAAAGTGATTTGTCCCTCAATCTGTAGAATGCTGAGAGAGAAAGCGGGAGATAGCAGAGTTGTTACAGTATTGGCACCGCTGAGTGTGGGAGGCGAGCCGGTGGCAAGGCTGAACATCGGCACTGAGGTGTTCGAAGTGTACAGCTGCGAATGAGCCAATGGTTAATGGCCAATGGAAATGTGTAAAAATGTTGTAAAGATGTGACTTGTGTGCTAGACATAACTTTGAAGTCATCTCAAATCTTAGCTGTAGAAAAAGAAGCTAAAAATCAGCTTCAGTCATTTGTAGATTGTCCATTTGCAGGAAGAATGATCTGAGTAGGTAGGTGTTTTCTATGTAGGTAGCAATGGAGAGAGGAATAAATGCTGGTTGTGTACCACATGCTAATTGAATCCATTTGACTGCCCAAGGTGCAGGGTTAATAACAGAAGATCATCAATTTAGGCAGAGCCACATAACAGTCAGCTTGCGTTGGATGCACCAGGAGGTGCCTGGTGGGCCCGTGAATCTTCCTGTGCACCTGTTCAGCTCTTCTTTGAGCTGAGCAAACCTGAGAACCTCTTGGCATTAGCCCAGCGTTCAGCCTCTTCATCGTCAAACATTCATCACTCCAACACCAACATCAGTTCATCAAGTTTCTCTTGGAATCTGGTTCATACAAAGCCTTTGTGAGCTCTTTCCACCTTTTTCATCTCCTGCTTGGCCCTTCCTTTTTGGAGCAGCACTGCAACTATCCTGAAGCTGTGACACGCTGTCTCGTCAGTGAACTCACTGTGTTCTCCCTGTTCGTCCATGGGCAAACTCATCCATTCTTCAAAACCCAGCCTCGAGAACCACCCTGACTACTAAATAGCATTAATTACTTTCTTTTTTTTATTTAAGAGAAAACTGTCAGACACATATAAGAAAGACAAAAAACAAAAGAGACAAACAAATGACAACAGCAAATCCACAGCAGTAACGTTATAGGTTTACAAAACAAGATGATAGGAACTTGACAATGGTTGCAATGTTGCATATCACTACCTTCAAAATGGTTGTTTACATTAACAAATATAGACATGTAAAATTGATCTAATCATAAGAGTATTAACTGATCTTTCTTGATAGCTAATGCATTCAGCAGTATAGTCATTTTATTTATCTTACCTGTACATATATACAGATTTATGTCTTTTTCCTTTTTCCTTCCTTCTTTATTCCTTTCCCCTTTCCCAATTACTTTAGCCCTTTGAGCAGTTTCTTACCCTTATACAATATTTAGTGTAGATTTTGAATCATATATACTGTTTCAGTTTCTTACACTAGGGAGATAATACAGTATTTACACTTGTGAGTTTGATTTATCTCACTTATAAATATGGTCTCAAGTCATGTCCTTTTACTTATAAAACTCTCAATGCAATCTTTCTTGATAGCTGAGTAGTATACCATTGTATAAAAATACCACATCTTTTTTATCCATTTGTTGATTGTTGGCCACTTGGGTTGTTTCAAAGATTTGGCTATCACAAATTGGGTTGCTATAAACATGGGTGCACAAATATCACTGTAGCATGATGTTTTCAATTCTTCTGGGAAAATGCCCAGAAGTGGGATAGCTGGGTCAAATGGGATTTCTAATCCTAGCTTCTTGAGGAATCTCCACACTGCTTTCCACAGTGGTTGCACCAATCTACATTCCCACCAACAGTGGAGAAGAGTTCCTTTTTCCCCACAGCCACTCCAGCATTTGTTGTTGGTTGATTTTTTTCATTTTGGCCATTCTTTCTGGAGTGAGATGGAAGAAATCTCAGTGTTGTTTTAATTTGCATTTCCTGAATGACCATTGATGTTGAACATTTTTTCATATATTTATTTGCCATTTATATTTCTTTCTCTGAGAAATCTGTATTCATCTCAGATGCCCATTTTTGGATTGGGTTTTTGAATTTTAGGAGCCTGATTTCTTTTAATTCTTTATATGTTTTAGATAGAAGTCCTTTGTCTGAGGGACAATTGGCTAAGATATTTTCCCAGTTTGTGGGTTTTCTTTTCACTCTGTTATAGATTTCCTTTGACATGCAAAAATGTTTTAGCAAGATGAGATCCCAGTTGTTGATTTTGGGAAGTATTTCCCATGTAGTTTGATTTTGCATATGTTGAACCATACCTGTATTCCTGGGATGAATCCCACTTGATCATGGTGTATAATCTTCCTGATAACTTGCTGTATGCTATTTGCCAGTATTTTATTGAGGATTTTTGCATCTATGTTTATTAGGGAGATTGGCCTGTAATTTTCTCTTTTGGTTAGGTCTTTCTATGGTTTTGGAATTAGGATAATACTTGCTTCCAGGAATGAGTTAGGGGGGCTTGCTTCTCAATTTCATTGAAGAGTTTGAGGAATGTTGGCATTAAGTCTTCCCTAAATTTCTTGTAGAATTCCGCAATGAATCCATCAGGACCTGGGCTTTTCTTTGTTGGTAGGGTTCTAATTACATTTTCAATTTCATTAGCTGAAATTGGGTTACTCAGCAGTTTTACATCTTCTTGATTCAGCTTTGGTAATTCATAGGTTTCTAGGAATCTGTCCATTTCTTCTGTGTTATCGAATCAATGTGAGTAAAGGTTTTCGAAGTAGGTGTTGATGATCTTCTGTATTTCCACCGGATCTGTAGTGATTTCACCCTTTTCATTTCTTATTGCATGGATCTGAGTTTTTTTCTTTCCTCTTTTTGATAAGATTGGCTAGGGGTTTATCAATTTTATGTAATTTTTCAAGGAACCAACTTTTTGATTCATTAATTCTTTGTGTTGTTTTCTTAGTTTCAATTGCATTGATTTCTGCTCTGATCTTGATAATTTCCTCCCTTCTTTGGGTTTTGGACTTGACTTGCTCTTCTTTTTCTCGAAGTTTGAGGTGCATCATTAGTTTGTTTATATGTGTTCTTTCCATTTTTCTGATGTGGGAGTTTAATGCTATAAATTTCCCTCTGAGGACTGCTTTCTTTGTGTCCCACAAGTTCTAGTAATTTGCATTTGCATTTTCATTCAATTGTAGATATTGTTTAATTTCTTCTTTAATTCCTTCTGTGACCCATTGATTGTTTAGGAGACTATTATTTAATTTCCATGTGTTTATGGGGTTCTTGTGGATTTTTTGTCATTCATTTCCAATTTTATTGCACTATGGTCAGATAATATGCATGGAATTATTTCAGTTCCTTTGCATTTACTTAAGCATGTTCTGTGGATCAGTATATGATCTATTTTAGAGAATGACCCATGTGCAGCTGAGAAGAATGTGTATTCTGTCAATGGGTGGACCACTTGGTACACATCTACTAGGTCCATTTGTTTACAAGTTTGATTGAGTTCTGTTATTTCTTTGGTGATTTTTTGTTTTGTTGATCTGTCTCTCTGTGACAGTGGAGTGTTAAGGTCCCCTGTTATAACTGTATTATTGTTTATATGATTTTTCATGTTTATTAAGAATTGTCTTACATAGTTGGGTGCTTTCATATTTGATGCATATATATTTATGATTGTAATCTCTTCCTCTTGAAGTTTTCCCCTAACAAGTATGTAGTGACCTTCTTTGTCTCTTTTGATCATTCTCGGTTTGAAGTTTACATTGTCTGCAAACAAAATAGTTACCCCTGCTTTTTTCTGGGTTCCTGTTGCATGGAATATTGTTTTCCAGCCTTTGATTTTTAGTCTGTGAGTTTCCTTTTAATTTAAATGTGTTTCTTGTACACAGCATATTGTTGGATTTTGTTTCTTAACCCACTCTGCTAGTCTGTTTCTTTTTATTGGTGAGTTGAGACCATTTACATTGATTGAGATAACTGAGATATACTGACTCATTCCTGTCACGATATCTTTCTGTTGTTGGTTTTCCATATTTTCTGTTTAATTTTTTGCCTTGCTTAGTGGTTTCCTTTTGTTGTTGTTCTTAGAATTGTAGCTATCTTTGTTTCTTTCTAGAGTGTCTTGCAGTATTCTTTGTAGTGTTGGTTTGGTGGCCATAAATTTCTTCAGTTGTTCTTTGTCATGGTAGAATCTTATTTCTCCATCAATTTTTAAAGATAGTTTTGCAGGGTACATTAATCTGGGTTGAAAGTTGTTTTCTTTCAGGATTTGAAATACTTCACTCCAAGCTCTTCTTGACTTAAAGGTTTGTGTTGAGAAGTCTGCTGTGATTCTGATAGGCTTTCCTTCATAGGGGATCTGTTTCTTTTCTCTGACAGCTTTTAGTATTTTGTTCTTGTGCTGTATTTCTAATATCCTAATTATTTTATGTCTGGGTAAAGATTTATTTTGGTTATGGTTAATTGGGGTTTGTACACCTCACTTACCTGTCTATCAGATTCTCTTCCCATGTTTGGAAATTTTTCTTTTATTATTTCTCTGAATAGTCTTTGCAGATCATTAGTACTGACCCCTGCTTTTTAATTTATGCCTATTAATCTTATGTTATTTATCTTGGCATCATCTTGCAGCTGTTGAATTGTTGTTTCCTGGTTCCTTGTTTTTTTTTTTAAGAGATCTTTTCTTTAATGATCATAAGCTTCCATGCGATCTTCAAGGTCTGAGATTCTATCTTCAGCTTCATTCAAGTGGTTTTGCCAACTTTCCATGGAATTTTTCATTTCCTGAATTTCCCTTTGAATCTGTTTCATGCAATCTATTTGTGTCTTATATTGTTCATTCAAGGTTTCCATCATTTTCTTATGTTCTTCTAATTTTTTATCTTGATCTTCTTTAGATACACACAGCATTTCTTTCATAATGATTGTCATTTCATTTTTTAGCTGAAAGACTATTTCTGATTTGAGTTTCTCTATATCTTCATGGAGTTGTTTCTTTACTTCTGTTGTAGTCAGGGGTTACATGGAGAACAACTACATACAGGACCCAGGGTTTGTAATACTGTTTTATAATAATCACCCAAAGTTAAACACAAGAAAGTGCAGGAAAATCTGTCCACAACACTAAGACCCAGGATAGCTGAGGGCCTGGATCCCACAGCAATATCATGCAGGAGTCCCACTAGAGACCCAAATGCATGACAATGCCTCCCACAGTACCAACTGGGAATCTAAGAGCCCACAATAAGGACTCACGCCAGTTTATTTACAGTTCTGTGCTGGGAAGGCCACAGGTCAGCGGTGGAACCAGAAACTCTATGCCAGCAGGCTGAAGGAGCTGTGCAGTGGGTTGAGGGTTCTACGTAGGAGCTGAGAAGTCATGCTCAAAAGAAGAAGCGGGGCTGCCCTGAAGAGCACCACAGCCATCCCCAACAGTGACAAAGTCCCGCGCTCCTCCAACGATGGAGAACAGTTGAGCACAGGTCAGGAAGCCTAGCGTGACCAGCTTCTCCAGCACACAGCCTCCCCTCTGGAGCCAGGAAGCAATGCACAATATGAAGAGCGGAGCTCCCGCAACGTGAACCACAGCCACTCTCACCGATGAGGTCCCGAGCTCCTCCGACGATAATGGCCGAGTTCATATTGGCGAAGCCAGCATGACAAGCACCTCCAGGAGAACCGGCGGCTCCAACAGCAACTCTTGGAAGAACCCACAATGCCTGGCTCTTCTTCTCTACGTCCCTATTTATCCTGGCAACTCTCTTCAGGTGGAGCATCTTTAACTCAACACCAGCTGAACCAATTCAACTGGTGCCAAGTTGACCACCAGTTTGTAATCCATAACAACTTCAGTTGCTATCATTTCAGACAGTTCAGTTATGTAACTCCCAGTGTCTTTCATTTCAGTGTCTCTTGGGTTTCTTCTCAGTGGACTGGGGGATTGAGAGTGCCTCTTGTTCTTTTGTTTTTTGTCATATTCTTCTGGCACCTGTGTGGCTGGGCAGGCAGCCTCGCAATGAATTGCACTGGAGCACCATGCTGGGTAGAGCTTCAATCCTCCAATATCCTTGTGGCTAGCTGGGGTACACCCCCAGATTATGGCACTGGACCCTTGTGTTCTGTGGTCTGTGAGGTTGGTTGCATGTTCCCCTGATATACTTTGTTGGGTTACTCTGGGATGCTGGGCTGGATAAAGTTTGTATCTTCCCTGTAGCTAGCAGAGTCACACCCCTGGAGCTTGTTGCCAGAGCCTATAACCTGGCTGTGTAGTGTTCAGAACCTGCACAACCCAGGTGGCTAGCAGAGACACACCCCTAGGGTGTGTCACTGGACCTTCAGCCTAGCTGGGTGGATTTCAGAATCTCTGGGACCCAGGCAGCTAGATGGAGCACACCCTGGAGTGTGGCACTACCAGGAACTTGCATCTGGCTGTGAGAAGTTCAGAGCCTCTGGAGCGTGGGGCAAGCCCAGGCGAGTCCCAGGTGAGTCCCAGGCGTATAGTGCCGGGGCCTTGCTCCTGGTTGGGTGGGGTTCGCAACCTCTAGGAACTGCAGCGCAGCTGCACCCCTGAACAATGGAGCTTGTGCCTTATGCTCTAATGAGCAGAGCTCAAGTTCTCTAAGGCCCTGCAGCTAAACTGGCCACTCCCTGATGAGCAGCTCTGGGGCTCTGGGCTGGGCTGGGCTCAGTACCTCTGTGCCCTGTGAGGCTGGCTGATCATTCCCCTGATAGACTGCACTGAAACACTGGACTGGGTAGAACTAGATCCTCTGTGCAGCTAGTGAGGACACACTCCCGGAGTGTATTGCTGGGCCCTCTGCCTTATTGCATGGGAATCAGAATCTCCAGGACCCAGGTGGCTAGGCAGAGCACACCCTGGAATGTGGCACCATCAGGACCTTGTGCTTGGCTGCCACATTAATTATTTTCTCATTTGGGCTGCTGCTACCCTACACAGAGCTCAAAATTGAAAACTACTACTAACATGTAATTGCAGTGCATTTATGGCGCTATCGCTCATAACTGACTGAATCTAGAAGGTAGAAACTTCACTATCTCCATGTTGCTGAAGGAATATCTTCTGTGTCTGGCCTGTGCCTGGGAAAATAATTGGCTTTCAATAAATGTTTGATGAATAAATGAAAGCATGACGAGTACTTTTTGTGATTAGCAAGCTCTTAAAATCTCTTAAAACATGTAAGTTTACTTGCAAGTCATTAACGTATGATAGCTTGCTTCTGCACTTACACGGTCTTTGAAAGAGGGTTTTTCTCATGTTTAAAAATTTAATACTTTTATTATAAAGGTAATGCAAGCTTCTTTTAGATAACCTAGATAATAAAAAAAAAAAACATGAAAGCAGAATTCGTCTCTAGCCTTAGCACCCAAAGATAAACACACTTTTTAGTTACATTCAATTAAAATTATATCCATATGGTCAGGAGAACAAATAAGTGTGATAAAGTATGACATGGATGAAAAGAAAAGCAGCCATACCTAATATCCTCTCACTCTTACAAGCACAAACACACTCAAACTTATTATAATCTGTATTAAGATGATGCAAAGTTGATATCAAGACACCATCGACATTAAGACTTCACTCACATAATGTGTGGGACAAATATTTATGATTGGGCTACTCCCATTTATGGCTCTTCATCCTTGTCAGACAGCACGCAGGGTCTCTGTTTCCACAAAAGGACAGGAAGCATGGGTGGCGAAGTGTGGGAGGGCCACAGGGGCAGGCCTAGAGGTGGTGGCTTCATCGGTTACCTCCATGCATTCTCAACCGGAATTCAGGGCATATGACACTATCCAAGTGCAAAGCAGGCTGAGCAATGCCACCATCTGTGTGTCCAGGAGGAAGTGAAAAGGGTCTGCTGAATCATTAGTCTCTCCATACATTCACTATTCCTTTATAACCTGATATTTTCATTCAAAAACAATTCAATTGGATGACATAACAACATTAACTACTATTGTAGAACTATTTAGGCAACAGTAATCTGTTTGCTGAACTGTCAACTTTTATAAGTGTTTAAAAAAAATTGTTTCAGGACCAGGGGATATAGCTCAGTGATGCAGTGCCTACCTGGCAAGCACAAGGTCCTGAGTTTGATTCTCAGTACCAATAAATAAATAAATATAAATGTTTCATATGCTGTGATTATACGTGATGAGTTACACACTAATCCATGACAGTTAATTTTCATTGTGAACTTTAATTTTAGTCATTGTAATTTGACTTAACTTATCAATAACTTTCACTTTGAGATATGTTTTGCTTCAACTAAATACCATCTCATGTGCTTATGTTTGTTCGCATTTGCCTGGCCATGCCGCTAGTATTTCTGAGTGATTTATTGTTTATGTGTGTCTCCACACATTACTTACAGTGAGATATTTTGACCCAATCTCAGTTCTTAGGAATCTTTATCCCTTTCGGGTCTACTTGCCAATTAAACTGTTACTTACACATTTATTATTATATTTTAAAATTTCTGAGTCATCTCCTTAACATAGGAACTATGTAGCACACTTTATATTTGTCAAACAACATAGTGCTTTCTACTTCTATTATGATAGTCTATAATTTGTTTCTCGAAAAGTAATTTTTGTCTGGTGAATTAGAAAATAGTCATTTTGCTTTATATCTTACAGCTGTTTGTCTTTTTAAAATGATGCTTCAGTAGATAACTCTGTTTTCCAAAACCATCTAGTGAATGAATAAATGAAATAGAGAAGGAAACAAATCTAATTATTTTTCTATGAACATGGAGAAAAATTTTATGCATTATTTCCTGCTACTTATCACCACCTACTGCTCAGTTTTACTCATTTATATAAGCTCAGTTACTAGACACAATTTAACATTAGTAGTAGCTCCACTGTGTTGTTCTGATATATAAAGAACCACTTTAGTAGGTATAGAATTGCTGAGTCCTATGCTACTACCACAAAACTAAGATTTCTAGGATGATCTCAGTCATATTTAGCTTAACACAAAAATTTCCACCTCAAATCCTCAACACAACCTAATTCCACAGTAAGAGGTAATTTATGCCAACAATTTCATGACAGAGCTTAGTTAAATCACCATAATAAAAATGCTTGGCAAATATAATTCATGTACAGCCCCATAATTTATTCAACTTTATTTTTATTTTACAAGGTACAATTTAAGTCCTACCTCTACGAGGGAGCCCGTCCCTACTCCTGTAATCCCCTTTCCTCTGTCTTCTATAATATTCATGATTTAAATTTCACAATTAACCTACTCACTGTAGCCAGTTTCTATTATCACCTCATTGTGCTTGTATTTCTGTCTTGGTTCACCAATGAAACAGTAATTTCCTTGATGGTAGATGTTACCTTCTGTTTTTTCCGTGTAGCCACAAACATCTAACGTGGAAGTGAACAGTGAAAGCAGTGGCTACTTATTGCTTGAGTTGATTATACGAAAGATTAATTGCTGTTACTCGTTCCTAACTTCCCTTCTCATTGGCTTGTGTAAGTCAGCAAGCAGCTGTCTCAGTGAGTTTGTGCTGCTGTAACAGACTATGAGACCGGGTAATTTACAAGCAGCAGGCATTTATTTTCTAACAGTGACGGAGGCGGGAAGATCTCAGATCATGGCCCTTGCATCTGGTGTGGGCCTTTCTGCTTTGTGGTCACATGTCAGGAGGAGAAGGACGAAGACGGGTCAAAGGGGGCTGAAATCATCCTTCTGTTACAGAATTAGCCCTGCTTGTGCGGGTGGAGCCCTCATGGCCTAGTCACCACCAACAGAGTCCACCTCCTAAAGCTGTTAAAACAGCAACCAAATTTCAAAGTGAGTTTTTTTTTTTTTTTTTTTTTTTTTCGGCACCGGGGATTGAACTCACAGCCGCGCACCTGCCAGACAGGCACTTAAGCTGCTGAGCCAAACTCCCGGCCCTGGTTTTTTGAGGCAGGGTCGCACTATGCAGCTCAGGCCGGCCTTGCTCTCGCGTTGTAGCCCAGGCCGGCCTCGAACTCACAACGCTCCGCCTACCTCAGCCTCCCGAGTGCTGGGATTAAAG
>RJWM01003896.1:32287-107748 GCA_004363535.1 Dasyprocta punctata | reverse complement strand
AATAGGGACGTGAAGAAGAAGAGCCGGGCGTTGTGGGTTCTTCCAAGAGTTGCTGTTGGAGCCGCTGGTTCTCCTGGAGGTGCTTGTCACGCTGGCTTCTCCAATGTGGATTCGGCCATTATCGTCGGAGGAGCTCGGGACCTCATCGGTGAGAGTGGCTGTGGTTCACATTGCGGGAGCCCTGCTCCTCACACTGTGCATCGCTTCCTGGCTCCGGAGGGGAGGCTGTGTGCTGGAGAACCTGGTCACGCTGGGCTTCCTGACCTGTGCTCAACTGTTCTCCATCATCAGAGGAGCGCGGGACTTCGTCGCCGTTGGGGACGGCTGTGGTGCTCTTCAGGGCAGCCCCGCTTCTTCTTTTGAGCGTGACTTCTCGGCTCCTACGTAGAACCCTCAACCCACTGCACAGCTCCTTCACCCTGCTGGCATAGACTTTCTAGCTCCACCGCTGACCTGTGGCATTCCCAGCACAGAACCATAAATAATCTGGCGTGAGCCCTTATTGGGGGCTCTTAGATTCCCAGTTGGTACTGTGGGAGGCATTGTCATGCATTTGGGTCTCTAGTGGGACCCTTGCATGATATTGCTGTGGGATCCAGGCCCTCGGCTATCCTGGGTCTTAGTACTGTGGAAGGATTTTCCTGCACCGTCTCATGTTTAACTTTGGGTGATTATTATAAAACAGTATTACAAACCCTGTGTCCTGTATGTAGTTGTTCTCCCTGTAACCCCTGACTACAACATTCAACATGTCACAGACTCCTTCCCCTGAGCAATCGGCAACAGAATCATCTACCAAGACTAAGGCATGAGGGCGGTGTGTGGTGTGTGGGCAGAGATGTGGGAAGAGTTACGAGCACATTAAACATCAATGACAGCACAGAGAACAATGCACTGATGCATGGTAGAATGGCAAGCTGGAGGAAGAACATAAGTGTTGAGATCATTAATCTATAGCAGGACAATACTCTATCACTCTATGATTCTCTACATTTTCAGTTATCAAAGAGCAAACGAGGAAAACAGAGATGGCTAGAGTGATTCAGCAGAGAACAAGAGATTAAGTGAGAGGTAGAACAGTCGAATGGTGACATGGTGAGCAGTGAGATGCCTGAGAGAATGAATAATGGCAAGATGAGTGTCCAGCAAGGAAATGAAGCCTTGTGATGTGACCTGTGCCAACATCTAAAAAGGCAGAGTGAGTGACTGGAGGGCTCAGAATTAAATAACAGAGGTAGGAAAAAGAAAGGTTCTGGAACTTTACAAGTGCAAAGCCATGGTTACAGGTTAAATTCTATTTAATAAATATATAATGGATTTGCCAGATCATTCCAAGTGTTTACAAATATAAATTCCTTTGATTCCTCACACAGACCTGAGGTTAGTATGCATTACTTTCATTTTATGGATGAAAAAATGGCTGCAAAAATGTTAAATAAATGGTGCCTCTGGAAGATGTTCTTAATATTACACAGAGAACTGCTCTGTCTGCAATCCCACATGAAGGAAAGACTGCTTACCTAAGAACGTCTATTTCATCCTTTAGAGACTGGGCTTCATCAGCTAAAGCAGTTAGCTCATCATTCTGCTGCCGAAGTTCAGAGATCTCCTTCTCTAACTCTTCACAGCGTATTCGATAATCATCTTTGGCAGCTTCTAGTCTGAAGCCAAAACAAAAGAGATCAAGAAATTACTACCTGTTGTCTCATAATTTTCTGTAGAACAGTAATATAAAATAAAAATATGAAACATAGGAATAAACTCTTGGTGAACATGTCTTTGAATTTGTGGTCACAAGATATATTCCCAAGTCATAACTTGATGAAAAGGATTCCCTGGTTCCAAGATTTGGAAAAGGTCACAACTTGTGACCACTCTACTGATGAAAAGCTACACACCAAAAATTTTCCCCAATATTGCAGATGTAAGTTGAAAGATTTCTTGATTATGAAATCAAAATACGTTCCTGGAAAATTTATAAAATATAGAAAATACAAATTGTGTATCAATTCAGATAGATAAACACTGTTAATGTTTTGGAAATTCACCTTCTAGTCTTATTTCTGTTGATATTTTCCCCCCAAAACATGGGCTATGCTATTTCTACCCCAAATTAACAGGATTTATTTACTTAACAACATCTTTCCTTTGATTTACAAGGCTTTTCTTCTCTTCTTTCATCTTATGGAGCTATTTGCTTCAACCTCAACCCTTTTAAAACTTTGAGACAGGGTCTATACTAAGTTGTCCAGGCTGGCCTTGAACTTGTGATCTTCCTGCCTCAGACTCCCAAGTACTGGAATTATAGGCACGTGCCACCACAACCAGCCTAAAATAGAGTTCTTAGTGTTACGTAATTCAACTGATTAATTTTACATTTCAGAGTTTTTGCTTTTAGAGTACAACTGAAAGTTTTTTCTCTTAATCCTACATTTTGTTAGTACTTCTTCTGGTTTCACATTTCCCTGGAAATCATTTTAGTATATGATGAAATGCTGGGATCTAACTTTTCTTGCCAAATAGCTACCCTAAACCATTTAAGGAACAACTGAAACTCTCCCAGTTCATTAGAAAATAATACCTTTATCATATCAGGTATTTTTGCATGTTTAGATCTGCATTTGTGTCACTGGTTTCTCTTTTATTGCACCAGTACTAAACTAACAAAGATGAGCCAAAAGCATTATATCTGACTGTACCAAGGATAATTAATAAAAGATACTCAACAGTAGAGTAATGATAAAATACTTGAGTTAAGGCACTTCAAAATACAGTACTACAAAATGTATTCTAAAATAGCAACAGCACTAACCACTATTTCCTTAATAATGAAAAGATAATTTCCTAAGCCATTTAAAAACAAGCTACAACTTAGAAAAGGTATGAAGTCAAGCTTGGATCTTATCCACTGAACCTCTTACAAAGTTAAGATGTGAACAGTGTTCTCAGACTTTGTGGTTTGAGGACACTTTTGCACTCAGAATTACTGAGAACCCCAAAGAACTTTTGGTTGTGCAGGTTTTAATCTATTGATATTGTCATATTAGTAATTAAAACACTTAAATATATTTACTTAGTTCATTTGAAAATAACAGTAAATTCATTATGCTAATATAAACACTGTGTACGAAAAATACATTTTATGAAACTAGAAAGTGCGAAGGGTGGCACTGTTTCACACTGTTGTGATTTACAGCTGGCTTAGCAGAACATGGCAGAACATGGCTGGATTCTCCTGTTTCTACCTTCACCTGCTGTAACATTTTGTTTCAACAAAATCTACTTTGCACAAGTACGTAGTTGGAAGAAAACGCCTTGCGGACTCTGAAGTGGTCTACAAGAACCTCCAGAGTCTTTGAATCACATTTTGAACTACTGATGTAGACCACAGTAAATGCAGTTTCTAAGGTTTCTGAGAAGACTAAGCATTCCTTCTTCCCCTCCCTCTTTCCCTCTCTTCATCCCTTTCTCTCTCCCTCTTTCTTGCTTGCTTGCTTGCTTGCCTGTGAGTGGTAGTGACCACCCAGGTTTGAACCTTGGGCCTCTGCACTGTGTTACATACACAGTTTTTTCTATTTTTTAAACTTTAAGACAGTCTCACTAAACTGTCCAAGCTGGGCTCGAACTTATGATCCTCCTGCTTCAGCTTCCCAAACTGCTGGGATTACAAGCACAAACAACCATGCCCAGCTAAGAAAACCTTTTCTTTTTTCAGGTTAAGGCACAATGAAAAAGGGGAAAAAATATCCAGCAACATTTTATTGAAGAATAAAACAGCAGATACAATACTGTATTAAATTACTGAATGATATAAAAATCTAACTGGTGTCTAATTTCTCTGTTTTTTCTTTTTTGGTACTGGGGATCGAACTTACAACCTTGTACCTGCCAGGCAGGTTCTTACACCACTGAGCTAAATCCCCAGCCCAAATTTCTGTTTTATTACTAGAAAACTAAGTCAGGTGTGGTGGTGCATATCTGTAACCCCAGCACTTGGCAGGCTGAGGCAGGAGGACTGCTGTGAGTTTGAGACCAGCCTGGGCTACTTAGTGAGCTCAAGGCCAGTCTGCATACACAGTAAGATCCTTGTCTCAAAAAACTGACCAAGCAGGCAGCCAACCAATCAACCAATCAACACACCCTAGAAATTTATGGTTATATAAATAGTTGGTCAGAATGTACGTTTTAGTAAATCATAACGAAAGGACTCTCCTTCTTTCCATCTGCTCTCCCAGATGTGTCTGGGAGACAGTTCCTTTAAGCCTTTCCTGTCCTTTTTAAATAAGTCTATCTTTGTGAATTGCATACTATTGTATCCTTTTAAACTGGGTGCCTGGAAAGGATATTAGTCTTTTTAAGTTCCTTCCTCTATCTTTTTATGACAACAGGCCTTTTAAAAAGATACTCCGGGGGTAGAGAGCTCGCCTGGCATGCAAGAGGCTTTGCGTTCCATCCCCAGTATTACATGTACACACTCAACAACAAAAAGAGAAGATACACTTTAAAATTTCTGTTTTGCAGCTTGTGGACTACTCTTTATGTTGTTAAAGTAATTTCAGATTTTGGGTGAATTTAGTCTGTTTGATGATTGTTTCAACTCTCCCTCATGACCCTTCACTAGTATTCTTCCTGTTTTCCTCCTAATATTTTCCTGAGTGTCTTTGCTTGCTATGAAGCTGCAGGACAGGGCAGGTGGAGGTGAGTCAGGTGTGTGGGATGCAGAGTTGACATTTGGTTTCTTTCTTTCACCCACTTATTCCGCAGTTGTAGCATTCTGCTTTTAAGAAATGTTGTGAGTGTAGCTTTGTAAGAATTTTTCATAGACATAAATGTCTAATGTTATGTGGAAAGATTCTGACAACTTGTTAACTACACAGCCCTGTTGGTCTGCAGTTACCTAGAAGCCCTATTTTTTTTTTTTTTTTTTTTTTTTTTTTTTTTTTTTTTTTTTTTTTTTTTTTTTTTTTTTTTTTTTTTTTTTTTTTTTTTTTTTTTTTTTTTTTTTTTTTTTTTTTTTTTTTTTTTTTGAGACAGGGTCTCACTATGAAATTTAGGTTGGCCTTGAACTCACTATGTAGCCCAGGCTGGCCTCCAACTCAGTGTGACCCTCCTGCCTCAGTCTCCCAAGTGTTAGGAATATAGGCATGCACCTACGTTGGTGGATGGCCCTAATGTTACATTCTTAACTTATGATAGCCACCAAACTTTTTAAGATTAGATTGTAATGAGCTTTTACCTAAATGTTTCTTCTTGTAGCTGTTCTAATTGAGTTTGGAGCTGTAAATGCCTTCTTCCTGCTGGACTGTTGGGATCTTCTATAGAATCAGACTGATTGAGTCTTTCCATCAATATTTGATTTTCTGCCAATAAGCTGCTCTTCTCCTCTTGCAATGCTGCAACCTGTTGGAATATAGAAAGGCAGTAGTCATCCCATCCAGTTATGCTGGCATAAGCTCAGTCCCTAAAGAAATACAATCACCTCCACATACACATTTATATTATTTTGGAAGACTGCACATGCAGAGTCAGCAAGAGCTCATTCTTCATTTGAGAAGGGGACTTGCTATGTTGCCCAGGTGCATCAAATCTTGGGTCTCAAGGGATCTTGAGAGTAAGTACTATAGGTCCACGACATCTGACTGTATTTTGCATTTAAATAAGACACCTCGCCAAAGATACACAGGTGGCAAATAAGCACTCAGAAAGATAATCTGCATTAGTTAGCAAGGAAATGCAAACCCAAGCCACAAAATTATCACAGGAGTCTCACTACAATGGACAAAGTTAAAAGTACCGACTACACCAAATGTGGGCAAAGAAGAGAATCAATGGAAGTCTCAGACACTTCTCATGAGAATACAAATATTTCAAACACTTTGGAAAACAGCTCAGCAGTTTCTTGAAAAACTAACATGTATTCCGGATGGCAATGTGCAATGTATGTACCACTGTTGCCCCGATTGTCGTGTTTTGAAATTGTTTTTTTTTTCCTCTTAGAAATGGATTTGAAAAGACAAAAACAAAAACAAACTTAACATGTAACTACCATGATTTAGCTAACCATTCTTCTCCTAAGTATTTACACCAGAGAAATAAAAGCACATGCTCACACAATGACTTGGTAGAAAAAAGCAAAAGGTTTCAGTACTTCCACTGCATGATTCCTAAAATATTTCTAGGAAATACAAGTTAATCCACAGTAACAGAACACTGACCTGGGTACTGAAGGGAAGACAAGGATCACAGTGAAACTTCTGAAGAGTGATGGGCTGACTATACTAGTTTATTGTTTATCAATTATAACTCAATAAGGGAAAACAAAAGTTGCCTGCCATTCCTAAGTCTCCTTCCCCAATTCCCATTTTCTCTTGAACCTGTTCTACTTGGGCTGTTGGCCAGGCCATTTCACTGTTCTTCATGATCATTAACTCCTGCCACTAAGATCTAACAATGACACCGACAGGACTCGCATTCCTCTTGAAGCACTTTCTTCCCCGGGCTTCTGGGACACCTTACTCTCCATCATTCTGTAACCAACTCACTGTTTTCACCTCATTCTCCTCAGTTGTACTTTTCCTTTCCCCTAAAGTGTCTAGAGCAACTTTCCTAGGCATCCAGTTCCCTGGGTGTAAACACTATTTCTAGCCCAGAATACTGAACTGGAGATCATTTCCATTCACATGTCCAATAGCATCTTAAATTTAGATTTTTCAAGTCTGGAACATTTAAAAAAATGATACACAATAATTGTACATACATCTAGGGTACACTTCATGTGTTATCTTCATACATGCATATGATATGCAAGAATCAAAGTAGGGTAATTAGCATATCTATCATCCCAAACTTAACTTTTACATTAGAAACATTCACAATTTTCTCTTCTAGCTATTTTGAAAAATACCATAGATCACTGCTAACTATAGTCCCCCAGTGGCTTTGTATATTACTCGGTCTTTAAAGACATACATGAAGCCTTTTCAGACTAACTACCTCTTCCTGAATTTTTCCACTCTCCCTTTAAGTAATGCCACCTTCATCTTGGTGATTTTTGAATATATCAAATTACATTTCTACCTCAGGGGCTTTGCAATCACCATGTACTGACTTTGTGCTACTCTTCCCCTAGAAAATTTGCTACTCTAACTTCCTCAGGATTTTACTATCCCATCACCTTCTCATGGGAGCCTGTGTTGAAAACCCAACTGAAAATAAAATCCTCAAACTCTGTATTCTTTAAGTTTATCTGTACTTTATTAACGGGTTGACTGCCCACAGTTCTGGGACTGTCCTGATTCTCTACTCCTTATTTTATCCTTCAATTTTTTTCTTTTTTTGTGGTACACTACAGGTTGAAGCCAGAACCTTAGAACTAAGCTACAGAAGTCTGCCTTCCGGGGGCCTGCGCGACCGGCGTGGACCCCAGGAGGAGAAAGAAGTGGGCCTCTCGGGAGCCCGCCCCACCGGGCCTGCGCACCTCCAACCAGAAGACAACTAAGTCTGCCTTCCGGGGGCCTGCACGACCACGGGCTAAGACTCAAGAACGAAGCTCTGGCCACCGACCCCTCCCCACCCTGGTAAAGCAACCTGCTCATTCCGAGGTCTGGCTAAACTGATAGCAACTAAGGTACATAAACAACTAAATGCTAGTACTGTTTTGTTCATTTTGCAGGCCTGGGGCTGGCAGCCTGAGCATCTCTTTGGAAGATGACAGTACGTAATGTAGCAAAAATGGGGGATTCTCTTGTGTCTTGTCCTCGAGGCCCAATAGTGTTCTTACTGTTTTGCTTTATTCTGATTAATTTTTTGGCCTTGTTTTATACAGTTTTTATTGGTTTTATTGTGGTTTTTTTTTTTTTTTTTTGGTTTGATTTTGCTATACCTGTTGGAATGGTCAACTATTCTGAAAATAACAAGATATACTATAGTAGCTATTGTTTTCATAGTATCTTTCTTTGAAGTTCTGTACCAGTTCTACTGCTTTGTTTTGATTGACTTCGTTCTGTTATGTTTTGTTGGATTTTGCTATCTTTAAAATTAAAAAGAAAAAAAGAACTAAGCTACAGCCTACCCCTTTATAATATTTATTCTGAGACAGGGTCTCAATCACTAATTTGCCCAGACTGAGCTTAAACTTCTGATCCTCCTGCTTCAGCCTCCCCAACTGTGCTTTTTCTTTAGAAGGAGTATTACCACATACCATACTATTATATTTATCATCTGTCTTCTTTAATGGAATAGAAGTACTTTGGGGTCAGGGATGTTTTATCTATTTTTGTCTGTTTCTTAGCTGTAACCACAGTAATTAGAACAGTTCATGACACATTGCAGGTGTTCAGTAAATGTTGCTAAATAAATTTGCAATGTCAGCTCTATACTTGTCACATTTCTAAAACTGCATGTGGTCTCCCATTAAGCTACACCTCCAGTTTCCCAATAACCATCTCTTTACTGCTTAAGGTTAACTGTACACTGGTCAGAAGTATGATCCATATCACGGATTCTTCAAATTTAATTAAGAATAACCTCACAGGTGTAGCTTAGTAATAAAGCACTTGCTTAGCATGTATGAGGCTCTAGGTTCAATCCTAGCACTGCAAAGAAAAATAAATCAGACTAGCTAATTTTTTTTTTTTTTTTTTTTTTTTTTTTGCGGCATTGGGGATTGCACTCACAACCTCGCACCTGCCAGGGCAGGCACTTAAGCAACTGAGCCAAACGCCCGGCCCTGGTTTTTTGAGGCAGGGTCGCACTATGTTGCTCAGGCCAGCCTTGTGCTCGCGTTGTAGCCCAAGTCAGCCTTGAACTCACAACGCTTCTCCTACCTCAGCCTCCCCAGTGCTGGGATTAAAGGTGTGCGCCACCACGCCCGGCCAGACTAGCTAATATTGCTAAAGTATTTTAATATACAAGGCAGAAATCCTTCTATACCACGTAAAAAGGAGACTAATTCTAAAAATACACAAACATGATTTATTTATGAAAACAATCGAACAAGGCTAAGGGGATTATAATGAAAAGTAACAATTTCCTGAGTTTTCTCACCCTTCAGAGATTGCTTTCAACCATGCCTGTGACTGCTTTTGGTTTTTGTGTTGGTTAGCTTTCACATTTTTAGGACAAAGTACCCGACACCTGAAACTTAGAGGAGAGGTTCCACCTGGCTCAGTTTCAGTTCACGGTCACTGGCTGCAGGCAGAAACACGCTGGTAGAGCGATGCTGCCCATGTCATGGTGGCCAGGAGGCAGAGTGCAGGGGAGTAGCAACAGAGAGGAAGGGGCCAGGGACCAGATCGGGTCCCCAAGGCCATGCCCTCATGACCCACCTTACCCATTTCTGCGTGCATTACTAGACTCTGAAGCCAATCATGTTGACAACAAGGATTAAGCATCACAGTTATCACTGTGTCTCTAGATATGTTACTACTACTGTTTCTAGACTTATCAACCTCAGACATTATCTAGTGACTGTCTTCTGACATGTTAGATTACAGCCATTCCTCCCTTCCACAAACATGGTTCTACCATGATTCGCACCTCGATTACATCAATCACCCAACCACTATCCATGCTTTCACTCCCTCAGATACGAACTGTGTACCTACCACAGGTGAAGCACTGCAGCCTTTTGCTAGGTACAAGGGATGGCAGGCTGAACCAAGCACAGAATCCCTACACCTGTGTGTTACATATTCAAATCGAACATAATAAACATACACATACATATCTTATAAAACCAGAAAGTAAATTAATACACGCAAAAACTAAAAGAAAAAATGCTATGCAGAGGATTAAAAAAAGGAAACTGGCCAAACATGGAAGTCCTCCTGGGAAGATCTACTGTGGTATCCAGGGCATTTAATGCCCAATAAATATTTCATGACAAATTCTGACACTGAGTCGAGATTGGATCACAAGGAGGAGCCAGTCAGGCAAAGACTGCTGTAGCAGAGAACAGTTCTTGGCCCTTCCTTGGTGGGATGGGGGTGTCAGCAGCTCTCCCCTTCCCGCATCTCTCCTGTCCCTCTCTAGTTCTCAACCCGTCATCTGTGCCTCGATGATTACATTCACTGTAGGGAGCTGGCACATGGACATAACACATTATTTTTTTCATGCTCCCCATCTCTTGGTCACCGTGCCTTTCACTAAAGGTCCATCTCACTGTCTCTTACTATCATTTATTTTCCACTTTATTTATATTTTGGGTTTCTCATATAAGAGAAATCATATGATATTTATGCTTATGTCTGATTTATTCCACTTGACATTATGGTTTCAAGGTACATCCATTTTGCCACAAATGATTTAAACTTACCCTTCTTTATGGCACAGTAATACTTCACTATGTATAAACGCCTCATTTTCTTTATCCAATCATCTGTTTATGTACATATAAGCCTTACCCAAGACTTAGCTATTATGAGTGATGATGCTATAAATATGGGTGTGAATCACTGCAATGTGGTATCCTAACACTTTCAAGAAGATATCTAGAAGGGGAGTAGCTGGGTCAAATGAAATTTCTAGTTTTGGTTTTCTGAGAAATCTCCATACAAGTTCCACAGTGATTGTACTAGTTCACATTCTCAACGATGAAGGAAGGGAGCTTTTTCTCCAAAGATCAACAACATCTGTTATTATTTGAGTTCCTGATGGTAGAGACAGAATCTCACTCAGTGTTGTTTAATTTGCATTTCTCTAATGATCAGAGATGTTTAACATTTTTTCTTTTATTCATTGCCCATTTATACTTCTTCTGAGAAGTGTTTATTCATTTCATTGATCATTTCTTGATTGGGTCTTTAATTGGGGGGTCTAATTATTTTTAGCTCTTTATATATCCTGGATACACGTTCTCAGTCCAAAGAATATGTGCCTTTATTTAACAATAATGCTCCTCTATAGGGAAGTCTAAACACCGGAAACCAATAAAACATACATTATTGCAATGCAGATGCCTTTATTCTGACCTTGTTACTACTACTTTCTGCACATGATAGGATCTTATGGGGCTACCACTTCTCAAAAGCTCCCTGCAACACTAGCACTGATCTTGCAATCTGTCTACACCAGGGACTGGCAAACTGGTACAAAACATGAAATAGTAAATACTATAAAACTATATAATCAGATGGCACGCTGTAGTTTGCCCACCTCAGTATATAATTTTATATTATCAAAGATAATACTTGTAAAAATAATAAACTCATAATTTTTAGCATTTGTATAAATTCTAAAACCTGAAAAGTAAATAGTGGTATTTACATTTCAACTATGTATATATTACTTCTTTTTTTTTTTGCGGCACCGGGGATTGAACTCACAGCCTTGCGCCTGCCAGGGCAGGCACTTAAGCCACTGAGCCAAACTCCCGGCCCTGGTTTTTTTGAGGCAGGGTCGCACTATGTAGCTCAGGTCCGCCTTGCGCCGCGTTGTAGCCCAAGCCGGCCTCGAACTCACAACGCTCCACCTACCTCAGCCTCCCGGGTGCTGGGATTAAAGGCGTGCACCACCACGCCCGGCTTTATATATTACTTCTTACACAACACAGCAAATGTGCTACAGTTACACTTCCTTTATGTGCAGCCACGGCAATGAGCAACTCCTGTGCTTTTCGGAGGGTAGGATGAGGACACTGTGAATGCATGTGCCCATGTACATTCATCAGCAAGCACCAGCGCACGGCTAACCATGTCTCACGGGCACCTCCCTCCACTCCTTCCAAATCCTCTTTGGTACACAGTAAATTCCAGGTGCATAATCTTGTTTCTTATTTTTGTTTTATGAGATTTCCTGATCTTAAATTATTCTACTGAGCTTTTTTTGACAATTTTATTTTCAACTGACTGAAGGGTTTCTTGGTCTGGTTTTTTGTTTCTTTAAACTACAATAGTAAGGTCAGGGGTTTAGCTCAGCGACTCAAGTGCCTGCCTGATTAAGTGTGAGGTTGTGAGTTTGATCCCTGGTACCAAAACAAAAACAAAAACAAAAAACTACAATAGTAGCCTTAGAGAAATAGCATCTTGTCCTTATTTTATAGATGAAGTATCTTCATTAAAGCTATTAATGAAAAGACAAACTTTGTAACTCCTCCAAACTTCTCTACTTCCTCTGAAGTTATTTTCCTGTTCATCCCGGTCCTCCCCTTTTTTAATGCAATTTTTCATTATATTTAAGGATTGGCAACAGCAAAAGGCAACTGAAGGCTCTTTCCTTAAGGGTCTATCCTCAAGAAGCTAGCCTTTATTTAGATTAGGGATCCAGAAAGGACAAACTAAAAACCACCTTACCCCATGACACTAACAGTTACTCTAACCTTGCTATACTTTCATTTCTTTAGATAAGAACTATATGATTTGGAACCTGGCTATAGGTCTATGTGTACTGCAAGACACAGCTGACAATGTAACAGCTATGTAACTCCGGCCCATAGATGTCTAAAATTTTGGCTTGCTTGGGTTTCACTGAATGGAGATTAATTATCTTGAGCCACATATAAAATATAGTGTATACAACAAAGTTATTTTAATTTATTAGCTTACTTTATGAAACAACACAAGCCCAAATTTAATATTAAGGAAACATCTCTGCTTAAAAACAATAGATACCTGTCTTCACATGAATACACAGCTATAGGTAGGTGGAAATACCATTATCAGTAATTGCTGCGTTGTACTTGCCAAGCACACAAGTACATGAAATGCTGGGTACCCACAGGTCTTGATTCCACTAACTGCATGGCAGGTGCAGGAGGCTGACATGATGCTACTACACTCTGCCCTCACTGTACCGTTCTGTTGTCATCTGGACAGATCATGCTTGAGCACCAACCAAGTCATGAATAGTATTGACAAAAAACGCATAATTGTGAAAAGAATACAGTCATATGAGACCACATTCCTAGCTGTCCAGGGTCACACGCAGCCCAGGGGCTGTGAACTGGACATACCTGCTCTAGTCATGGGCTTCCTCTAGCCTTCCTTCCGCACATGCAGTCTCTGCCGCAGCAGCTCCCCTGTTCCCTCTGGGGTTGCTCCTGGCCACTGCAATCTTTGCTCCTTTTAGCCATTTACTACTTTTCCATTGCCTCTTGGCTTTTGAGAGGTTGATGAAGACTGTGCTGGTTATACCCAAACTGTTAGATATTCAAAATCATGTAAGTTGGTGATTAAACCACTAGTAGCTTGAATTAGCCATTGTTAAGAGTATTTCGACCACAGATACTGGTAAATCCACAAAAGATCCCACAAATCTGGGGTTTTAAACCTTCCTTGACCGTCCTAAAAGTCAGTGTACTAGCACATCATGAAGACATGCACTCTCCTGTTTCTTTTTCCCTTGTAGGTTTGTATCATTTTAATTCATTATAAATTTAATAGGTTGCCAAAAAGAACAGAAACTAACGTTTTTTTGTTTTGTTTTTTTATATTTTTTAAAAACCAGAAACCTGTCCCCCACCCCATTTACAAAAAACTACATCACATGGTATACTATAAGGCAGTTCTCAGTAATTTGGTGGTCCTTATGACGGTACACAGAACAGACTTCTTACCTGCATATCCAATTCATGGCATCT
This sequence comes from Dasyprocta punctata, assembly GCA_004363535.1. Lineage (NCBI taxonomy): Eukaryota > Metazoa > Chordata > Mammalia > Rodentia > Dasyproctidae > Dasyprocta > Dasyprocta punctata. Next base: position 94,172 of record RJWM01003896.1, on the reverse strand, counting down.
TTGAGCAATTTCTTCCTTTGCTGATAAAGCCTCATTTAGTTCCTCTGTAGTTTTCTTCAACTGATGAAATGGAGACATTTAAAAATTACATGTTGCTCCAACACAGAATTAAAGCATTTTGCCTCTTACATGTTTAGGGGCGCGGGGGCAGTAAAAGGGGAAATCAAGATCTTTTCTGTAAGAGTCAAATGAAGGCACTTTTAACTTTGAATTTCTAAAAATTTTTTGGTGTTTTTGAGACATGCTCTCACTATGTACTTCAGCCTGGTCTTGAACTCACTATGTAGCCCAGGATAGCCTCAAACTCCCAGCAATCCTCCTGCCTCAGGCTCCCAAGTGCTGAGATTATAGGTGTGCACCACTATAGTTGGCTTGCTGACTCTTTTAATGAGAAATTTACCTTGGTAAAAGATGTGACAGAAGAGCAGGGGTTTCAATAGCTAAAATAAATAGCTAGGACATTTCAACACAGATTTTTTTTTAAGTCACATTAAACCTTTAAGCTAATTTTCAGTCCCATTTTAAATAAAGATTTCTACTACTCTGCTTCTCAATATAAATCAAGTATTTTCAAATTGTGTCTATTAGTATAAACTCTTACTTTAGCAAAGTATGAACAAAAATAACTGAAATAAAATTTTGTCTTTTCATGTTACCAAGACTCTGTCAAGAAGGTGGAAATAGCAATCAAAATAATAGCTTTTAAAAACAAATACAACAAAGTAGGAAAAAGATAAATTTCAACTTTTGACTAAAATTATATGCAAAGATGTTCGTTTAGAATATTTAGGAATCGTAAGAAAGAAATGACAAAAATACAAAGATTTCTGTTTATGCGTTGAAAGAAGTAGCACAGAATAGTTTTAACATTAAAAAAATAGTGTAACTAATAGCATTTTATTAAGAAGTGACATGCAAAACTACAAAACCACTTTAACATTAAAATAATAAAAATGCATTGCAGGATTCCTTTAAAAAAACAAGTAGTTTCCTTGAGCATTCAAAAACAATGCAAAATTAAATACCTGGCGATCCAAGTCAACATACGCATCATTTCCAGAAGAGACAGGAGACTCTTTACTCATTAGCTGAAATTAAAATATAAATTATAATTGTGAAGCAAATAGTATATCCTATATAATATACAAAATAATGCAGCTACTACTGAAATACAAAAGTAAAGCTGAAAATACAAAAGTAAATGTAGTATTTTCCTGTAATTATGTTCTTGTCACTCCAAGATAATACCTTCATTTAAAATTAAAGGTCTGATAATGCGTAATCAATATTGTGAAACAGGAAGAAAATGTTCAAATGGGAAGGGGAACTAGGGAAGGGGGAGGGGGAAAGGAAGGAAAAGAAAACAAAAACATGAGAAAAGGAGAAAATGGAAACCAACTTTTTGTAAATAAGGAGGGAAGAGGGGTTAGAGGAAGGGTTGGGGAATGGGGGAAAAAAAGAATCAAGATATATCACTTACAGGTACAAAATCCCTACAATGAATGTGATCATTATGTGTATCTAAAATGTACCAATAAACCTAATTAAAAAAAATTAGAGGTCTGGCTGGGCATGGTGACCCATGCCTGTAACTCCAGCACTCTGGAAGGCTGACGGAGGAGAATCACAATTTGGGTTCAGCTCAGGCAACTTAATGACAAGACCCTGTCACAAAATAAAGAAAAGGCTGGGGATGCAGCTCAGTGGGAAGGTCCTGGGTTTTGATCTCAAATATCACAAATACATACATATACACATACATAATAAAACTAGAGGTCAGATTTCTGGTGTTCTTTTTCATTGTAAGCCCCAGCCACTAAGAATTAACTAAAACTTGTCACTGGAAAGATAAATAGTGAAGTTAAAGATGTGGCTAAGTATTTTTAAAAGTAAATTTACAATAAAAACAACAATATTAAATACTTTCTCATTTCTAACTAATGAATGTGGACAACAGCAGTATTAGTCAAAATTATCTGGCTAATGACTAATGATGAGTGTGTGGATGTGCACACATACCCCTTGCATCTTAGCCCTTTCACCCCTGGATGACAAAGGGAAGACCTAAAGGGTCTGTGAGAGGCTGAGAGACACAATTCTGAGGATGACCAAAGCTGGAGCAGATTCCAGTGATCCTAATCTTCTATGATTTCTTTCTGATTTTCCATCTGAAGGACAAAGGGTGGAAGGACAATCAGAAACATGATTTTGGCTTTCACCCAGCTCTTCAGAGAACTGAAGTTACCCTGATTGAGGGGTGCCTTTACCCTGTATCAGTGGTTCTCAATGTGAGATTCCCACACCAAACACCAGCAGCACTGTCAGGTTACTCGTCAAAAATGCAAATTCTTGGGCTCAGCCCAGGTTTACTGATTCAGAACATCTAGGGTTAGGCCCGGCTGGGTCCAGGAAGTCATATCGGTGATTTGGTACATGCTCTAATTTGAGGATCACTGCTCTAACTCAATGTTCTAAGAAGGGGGAAAGTCCCTCACCACAACTAGGGAGAAAAAAAATCTTGGGATGAGTGAAAAACACTAGCTTCAATGTTTATGCTTTTAAGAATATTAATAAATTTTTAAAAAGTTTCCTTCTAATTAAAAAAGAAGTTTGGTGCCCATTATAAAGAAGAAAACTTCAGGAAAAAATATGAAAAATTCTGCCATCTAGAAATAGATCTCCTTTATAATTTCAAAAAGAATGAGATGCTGTGCCAACCATGAGTATAGCAGGGTTCCAGCAAGAAAGATAAAATCAGCAAACCTATTTTGGTTTGAAAAGGCTGTGACAAGAATGTTCAGAGAGAATGCACCTAATTCAGAGGTAGGAAGGAGAAGAAAGAAGAAATACTTTCTTCTGGCTTTTCTCTTTTTTACTTTGTTACATTTTTGGTCCTTATAATAACTCAGCAACTACGACTCAATAAAAACCTAAGCATCCACTCTGGATAAGCCTCCTCACACCGCAGGTCTCTCCGTGGGTTCCACCTATGAACCTGTTCCCTCTGCTTTTCCTGTTCCCAGCTACAGCCCATCCTTTCAATTACTTTGCTTCAACGCTATGTTAAGTACCACTGGTTTCTCCTGGCTAAAGTTTACCTACCTTTTTTATGTTAACATCTTATTTTGGGGACACTCCCTTACTTCACAGAATTCCATGGTCATTTGTTTTATCAATTAACCTACTCTATTTAACTTAGATTTCATAGCTTATTGTTTCAGTAACTTTCATAGATATTCTCAACTCTCCTCCTAACTCATTACTTCATACAAGCAAAATGTCAGTCCCAGATCATTCTAACTATGAATCTCTTTTGGCCATATATTCTTAGTAAATATTGAGACAGTAAAAATCCAGAAAATTCCCACAAAACTCATGGCACTATTAACAAATATTTCCAGTCTCCACCGAGGTTCAAAGCATCAGTTCATACCATCTTTATCTCAATCTTTCTTCTCAAATCTCATTTATTGTAAAAAGTTTATTTTCTTCTGTCTGTATTTTTTTGAGACAGAATTTCATTGTGTAGTCCAGGCTGGCCTTGAACTCACTGTGATCCTCCTGCCTCAGTCTCCTGAATGCTGGAATTACAGGTGTGTGCCACCACACCTGGCAAAGCTCATTTCCACTCCCCAGGACTTCACCAGTCATCCTATTTCCATTGAGAGGTTCCCCCAACTTACAAGATTAGCTCCACTCATGCCTATCATTTCCTTCTCCACTCCTGCTGTGTAGATACATGAGGTCTTCTTCCCACCCGAGCCTCGCCTGGCCACTTGTGCCCTCAATTTAGTCTTTTCCAGATTCTCAGACCCTGTTCCATTCAGTCCTCTACTTTATATCTCAACCTCTACCTTTCTCTCTTGTATGGCTTTTCCCCGTTAATATTCAAGTAGATATAAGACTATCATTTACTTGAACAGACATTTCTTCAAAATGATACTACAGAAACAGCTAACATGAAAAAATGCTCAACATTATTACCCATTATGGAAATAAAACTCAAAACAACAATAAGACATGATTTCAAACCTGTTAGGATGGCTCTTATCAGAGAAGATGAACAATAACAAAAGTTGCCAAGATGTAAAGAAACCAGAAAGCTCAGCTCACTGCCAGTGGAATGTAAAATGATGTACTTGCTAAAATACAAACCTGAAGTTGAACCACAGAAAGTCAAGCACCATTTACACTGATCCAAAAGACCTGAGGCAGCTGTTCAAAACAAATGTGAACACTCATGTCCACCGCAACTTAATTTTACATCGTTTCATTTGACATTTAAAAATTTTTCCTATCATTCAATATTTTTATCAGTTATATTCTATTGGCTGAAGGTATCTATAGTTAATACTAATGTACTGAAGTATATAGACTGGTTTTAAATTTCTGTTAATATAAAATACTTTAATAAACAGTTATGCTCAATCTTTTTTTTTTTTAAGAGCAGGATATATTTATTGAGAGAAAGAAAGCTTCTGTCCAAGAGAGATACAGAAGGGGTCCTGAGTGGGTTGCCCTGTTATGCTCAATCTTGATCTGAATTCTGTAATTCTTTGGAATAGAATCATAAGATGAAAATCAATTAGTCACAGATTTTAAGTTAAAAATTAGCCCTTGTTTTAGATATATCTATTATAGAAATAGTGGAAAATATAGAAAAAGCAGCTGTGTATGCTCAGTGACAGTGCTTGACAAGGATATACACAAAGCTCTAGGTTCACTCACCAGCACCACAAAATAAATTAAAACAAAAAACCAGCCCACCAATCAAACAAAAAGGAGTAAAAGTATTCAGTCATTTGGACAGAAGTTACTATTTGGGCAACCACTTTTGCATTCAGCTTAATTTTTAACAGAAACAGGATCACACTGTCTGTGTGCTTTGTGGGATCTTAATGATTATGCTCAAACTGAATTTTACACGATATAAAAAGATACATTTAAAAAAGATTCACCAATTTATACAGTGACCATCAGTTATGACAAAGTCATCAACTCTTTAGTTTTAGTTTTTTGAGACAGGACTTTGTTATGTCAAACTCCTGGGCTCAAGAAATCCTCCTGACTTAGCCTTGCAAGGAGTTAAGAGATACAGCCCCACGCCACTGACTCAGCTTCATCAACTTTTCAAAGGTCCTATGTAATAAAGAACTTGGCTGGCTTCTGTCCCAGTTCCTAGGAGGTCGTCTGTAAGTCTTTGGAATTTCCCTAGTGATAGGAATGTCTTTTGTTATTTATGGTACACTAAGAAGATGATTTTAAGGGGGATGGCTATACAAGCAAGACCAGTCCTATGATGAGTCACTTTCATGAGCCTGACCTGCAGAGAAGAAGGGGGCTGGAAACTCATTTCAATCATACACCCAAAGGGTCAACCAATAATACCCACATAATGAAATTCCAATAAAGACTCTGGATACCAAGGCCCAATCAACTAAACTTCTCTGGCTGCCACAGTATCTCTCTCACAGTACCCCTTTCGCCAACAGAGGGCTGTCCTCAATCCACTGGGAGGGGACACCAGAAACTTTGCATCTGGGAACTTTTCAAACCCCAGTATTTTTTTAACTGTAGGTACAATTTTCTATTTCCTTTAAGGTTTCCTCCATTGCTTTTACCACTAAAAGTGGTTTACTAACCTCAGACTGGCCAGCTATTATCCTGTATTCTATTTCTATATTCAGGTTTTGTATCTGAAATACTGACGTAGACATTGCTTTGGATATGGTTTGAGTTGAAAACTCACTTTTTTGCTAAACAGAAGTCAACAGTTAAATGTAAGGCAGGCTGTTGTTTTAAGACAGGTATTATTAATTTTGGGAATTAGTCTACTATTCCTAGCACTTGAAAAACTAGGAATAGCTATATCTACACTTGCAAAATAAATATTTAACATTTAAATAAAAATAAGACCTTCAAATAAAAACCATGATTTTTAAAATAAAACTAAAGCAAGCTCTCTCATAAATGTAAAAGAAAAAGTTCTTGGGCTGGAGGATGAAGCTCAGTGGTAGAGAGCATGCTTAGCACACAGAAGGGCCTAAGTTCAGTCAAGGGGAGGGGAGGAGACATAAGACAGGAAGACAGAAGAGGGGAGGAAAAGAGGAAAATAAAAAGGGTCTCTAAAAATGAGTAGGAAGCCTGTTTTCTTAAATTCTACTTCTATTTAAACTCATCTTTGTGTTTGCTCTTTTAATTCACAAATGTAAACATACCTCTTGAATGGCTGTCATGACAACATGCTGGACAGACTCCTCCATCATCATAATGGCTTGGATGTACTCTGCAACAAGAACAATCTGGAAGGTCACTGTTAAGGTTAAAGACAGTCAAACGGGATAAAGGCTAACACTTCATAAATTCTTTTTTTTGGTGGTGCTGGGGATTAAACTGGGCCTCACAAGCACTGGGCAAGCACTCTTAGCAATGGACCATATTCCCAGCCCCAGGTATGTAGTTTCCTGTATTTTGATTCTGCTGAGGGATTCCTCATGAGGTTGATGCACTTCATGTATGTGTCAAAATAAAGCAAAGGCTGAAAATCACAGTATATGTCTTTCTTGAAGATATTTTTCCCATTCCATATCCAGGTAAGGTTGCAGGTGAGATCAGGAGGGCAGCAGAGCATGAGTGTCCACTAATATTAATCAACACAACAGTAAAGCAAAGGCCTGATGGGTAACGCTCCATCCCACTGCATCTAAAATCCAAGCAGTATCATTTCCACCAGCCTTTCTACACAGCAAAAAACAAAACAAAACAAAACAAAACACCTCTAAACTCTGTGCTTATCCTGTGGGACATTAAAACACTAATTTGTGAATAATTTGTATTTTTATTAGAGAAAAACAAAACCTTTAGGGAATAGAAACCTCTTTAGGGCAAAGAATTAAGATGAATTTAAGACAAAATACTATAGTTAAATAAAAATTGTATAATCCTGAGCTTTAAAATAAAGCCCCATACCTCTAACACGTTAAGGCAGCACCACGCTCACCACTGGTAAGAAAAAGACCTCTTAGCTGTCTGCAGTTAATTTCATTGAAATGATTTTTTTCCTTCAAATCCAACAACAGATAACAAAAGCAGTATTAAGCATAAAAAAAATCAGGATGACTGGAAAAGTCCAACAAATATGGCAAGGATGTTTTAATAATAAATATTTTGTTTCTCAAATCTGAAATACACACCTATACACACACTTTTGCATACACACACAAATGTCTTCTTATCCCTTAAAGCAGTATATAAAGGGTCACACTCATACTGTGAAACATCAAAGTAACCTCTTGATAAAACATGTAATATGTGAAATGTCAAAATAATCAAATTTTGGGGACCAGAGATATGGCTCAGTGGCACAGCGCCTACCTGGCAAACACAAGTTCCTGAGTTCAATTCACAATACACACACACACACACACACACACACACACACATCATCATCATCATCATCAAATTTTGACATTTTGACATTTTGGTTGTTAATTCCAAAGTTTTGAGCTTAACTAAAATAGGTTTTTAAAAGAAACATTGTCATAAAGATACTTATACCCAACCAAACGCTTGGCTACACAAACAAATATAAACAACACAAATCTCAGGCACTGCTCTTAGAGCAACAGTAGGAATACATCGTAACTTGACTGCTATTTGGCCAATAAGAAATTCTTTTGGTTTGAGGTCAATTTTTTTGGTTTTGTTTTCTTAATGACAATCCCAGTATGTGTGCTGGAATATAGCAAGGTTATGCTTGTATACATTCTGTTCAAAGTCATTGGACACAGAAACTAGCACAGTGAAGATGATTGACTAACCTTCAGAATGAAAGACTGTGGACACAGAAGGGAAGCAGCACTGTATTGATAATGGGGAAGGGAAATTTAATGGTAGCCCCCTGGAAGTGAAGAAAGTAACAGTAGGGTAAGAAGGTCATGAAGTTAGTAGGTGTGAGAGGGGAAGCGTTAGTCAAAAAGCGGTGTTGCCACGTCAAGGCCCTTCCCCGCGAACACCGTAAAGTTCTAAATGATAAAATGATGATGAGAACATTAATGTGCAATTCACAAATCTCAAAGTGAGAAATACAATGATATAGGTGCACATTTGAGGTAATGTTGGAGAAGGAGGTATTCTATTTGTAAGGGAGTTTACCCTGAATCACAGTTGGCCAAAATTTACAAAATGGTGTAGTACGAACATTCTTAAATTTAAATCTGGAAGAAATAAGATTTTGTCCTCGCTTAGCATTTCACAAGTCAGAAATTTTGGCAAATCATATCATACTTATGAGTCCCAGCTTCTTAATCTGTAAGAAATATTTTTTATTATTAGTGACTGGTACAATACCAGTCAGAAGGTAGACAGAAACTAAGTAGTATCAGAGTATCTTCTACTAGTAAACTTTGCTTTTTCAAATTTACCATCATTTTATTTCCAACAATTAGAGAAGTCAACAAAATAAAAGTACCATTAGTCAAAGTTCTCAGCAGCTGCTCTTCACTTCTAACTGGAAACATCTAAACACAGTCTTTTTATTCGTATAGTGGTTCAGGTATTACAAGGCAAATACACAGACACGATTTCATTTATTCTTCATGATGATGAGATTTCTGCATGATCGTTGTGCAGACAAGGGAACAAGTTAAGCATCCTGTCCATTGTTAGGTAGTAAATGGCAAAGCCACTTTAGAGAGCCTTACATTTTATATCATACAAACACAATGACACTTTATTCTTCATAATTATATGACACTCAAATTTGATTCTTAGTTCTCTGTTGTGTTTCTGAGAGTAAAGAATATTCTAAATCTGGATAACTGAAATGTTAAAATCCCACAAAAAAACATTTCATCACTTATACAATTGCAGGGGGAAAACTGAATCTAGGTTAATCTATGTGAGAACTTCAATAAATATGAGGACCATTTTTCCATAGGAATACAGATACAAGTAATATTTTTGTCTTTTCTCAGTCCTATTCTGTAATAAATGAGATTAGCCAATGCTTAATAGTGACACTTTTCCATGTACCTCCACATAGTAAGTCCCAGAACTTGATGCATTTCCTACCATAATATATAAGAAGCCATTATCTGGTTACCAATGAAGTATAATTAATTTCTCATTCACCTTAAAATGAAAGCATCTTCATTGAGATTTGCCTTTCCTAAATCTTCTATGTATTTCTAACCTTTGACAAAAAACTCGTCAGACATTTCAGATCGAAGATCATGAATGTAGAAAATTCTGTAATTATTGAGCTAAATTAAATGAACAGCAAAATAAAATTTACTATTTGAGCGAGGCATAATAAAATTTACAAAGAAAGGGACTAAAGAGAAAAATACATTGTTTTTTTTTTTAAAAATTCCTGAGCCAAACACCAATACAACTAGTTATGACTTCAAGAAAAGTGTTGATTTCTTAAACTTATTACCAGAACACCAGAGAAATACAAAGAACAAATAATGGAAATCTGCTGAATGTTACCAGGTGTGTGGGAAAACAAGGGAAAAAAACTCTTTGGGCTAAAAAAAAAAAAAAAAAAAAGCCAGTTTTCCTCAGTATAAGTAGTTGTAAAATAGAGTACTGTGCTGTCATCACTTAGAATAACCCTTACCCATCTATCTATTCAGGTTCATTTTCCTTTATCCCTTCCTCACTATAGCTAGGTTTGTGGGGTTAAGTCCATCAGAAGCAATCTTAGTCTTTCTTACATCCAATTTATACTACTTAGATTACTCTGAACCCACTATCATCCATAGCTTTGCTTAAGTAACTTCCTGCACCAAAAGTCCTGACTGTTCCCTATTATACTTTACCTCCTGTTATGCGTCATATCTAGATACTCCCCGAAAAGCCTCATATGCTGCTAGGGGAGGCTTCTGGGAGGTGACTGGATGATGGGGGCACAACACTCATTTGTGGATTAGTCCACTGATGAATCTACAGCTAAATGTGACATGTGAGGTGAAGGAGGTGAAGCCTGGTTGAAGCAGGGGGCTTGGCCCAGAAGACTCTACCTCCCTCCTCCCTTGATCCTTCTCTCTCTGCTTCCTACTGCCCTGCCATGAGTTGTCTCTCCTCAGCCATGTCCCTCTGCCATGCCACCCTGCCTTGAAGACAGCCAACTAGGAACTGAAATGTTTACAAACTACAAGAAAATAGAAAACTTGCCTCCCCTAAGTTGTGTGTGTTAGGTCTTATGCCTCAGTGATGAGAAAGCAACTAAGACACCTTCTAAGTGCTTGCTTACCACTACCCTGGTTATTTGTTTATTTGTGTTAATAAATATTTAACACCTTTCCCCTCTACTCATGATCTACCAGGGCAGGTATCGTGTATGTGTGCTACCACTGTGCTCCCCTAGATTCTAATGTATCAGTTCAATGAATATTTATAAAATAATCAGAGAAAGGGAAAAAATAAATTTAAAGTAAAATAGTATGTAATAAACTTGAACAGTATTTTTTAGAAAACAAGTGACCTCCATTCAAATGAGAGTATCAGTCAGTAGAGGAAATAGAAAAGCTACTTAAGATTAAATGAAGGCTCAGGGAGAAAGATCACAAGTTCAAGCCCATCCAAGGTAACTTAGTGAGACCTTGTTTTAAAAAAAACAGAAAGAAAAAGGCCCAGGAATATAGCTCCATGATAAGGCCCAATATTCAATATTCAACACACACACACACACACACACACACACAGACATGCACATGCACGCACAATTAAACAAGCACTTTGGAAGAAATTTTAAACAGATGTAATTACAGTATCTGTACTGAGAGAGGGAGAGAGGAATAGAGGGAGAGGGAGACAGGGAGGGAGACAGGAAGGGGAAAAGGAGAGGGAGAGGGAGAGAGAAAATTTCGTGATATTTCTAAAAGTTTTATAATTATTTATAAATACGTAGAATGAAAAATCTTGATAATACGTAATTGAATTCCCTCCTTTCAAGGACAGTTAAGGTAATATTTAAAATTTAACTGAGGAAGTAGTTTCTTATGAAAGAACAGCTATCCGATTTAGGGGTAGGAAACCTAATCACAAATCTATTTTATTTAGAGTCTACATATAATGACAAATGTTCCCTCTTCTTTCCCCACAATAAGGACAAACTTGTAAATGTTCCAAAATACATGTTTTAAAAAATCACCTAAGGCATCTATGATAGACGTACATTGGGAAAGCAGATCTGAATACCCAATGAACTGGGGTACATTTCTGTTCATTTGCTGCAAACTAACAGGCAGACCTTGTCCAATTAACAGTACCTTTTTATTAAACCTGGGTGCAGTTAAAATGCATTACAAACAACTTGCTTGGGCAAAGGTATAAATCTGTGGCAGAGTGCTAAGCATGCACAGGGCCCTGAGTTTCATCCCTAGCAGCACCACAGTAAAGAAATACTCTATTCAAAGAACTACGTGGTCTTGCAGAAAGAGAAAAAATATCACAATGAAATTTATTTTAATTTGCAAAACTCACTTAAAGTTGCAACAAACTACTAGCAAACTACAGAAAATGGGAAGTATTAGAAAGGTATTTATACTGGTGCTTTATATATAGGATATATATCACATATTACTTTCCTTTAGTACTTTAAATGCATAGACTAACTTCGAATGATTTACCTTGCTTCTGTTCACAATTCACAGCACAGCCTAAAATGAGCTGAAGCATTCTTCCAAGCTCTGCTGCATCAGAATGCTCCCCAATAAGGTTTACATCAGGAAGGGTAAAGTCATTAATCTGCTGACCCAAAATCTGAATGAAGACAAAAAGATTACAATTGCATTCACTTTAAAGACCAAATAAAATATGCCAGAGATTAGTTCGTGATCACCAAAAACTCACTGCCAAGGACACAGTTGTTCTGTCAATCTCACTCCCAATTCCATACCTCCTAAGTTATAGAACTTGGTTTCCAGTCCTTTATATGGTATGTAACTGAGAGAAACTGCATACTACTAATTCCTCTACTGCTCTAAGGAAGACCGCAAGCTTGCTTTCGGATAAACTAGAATCAGAAGGTTTTCAACTGGGGGGGGGGGGTCAGAAAGAGCTGAGTAAACAAAAATTCATGCCAATAGTAAGATTTTCTCAACTCGATTCTCAAAACACTGCTAGGAAAGTATGTAGAATTCTTTCATGGGGAAACTGACTGGCCCCAAATGTAATGATACACGCAAACAACTGGAAAGATCTCTGCCTGATAATCCCAAAGTAAAATTTAATAGTATAAAATCCTCACTCAAGAGTTCAATCAGATTTCTACAGTAATTCATTTTTAAATATCATCAAGTAACCTAAGATTAACAAGACATTTGAGAAAAGTCTCCCTTGTGGAAAAAAAGACAAAAACAGTGTCAAAGGAAAGCAAACAGTGTAAGAAGTGGAAAAAAATAAAAAAACAAAATCCTACAATTAGACAGATATATATATAAAAAACAGTAAAAGGAAAAGGAAAAATAGGATTATTTAAGAATTCATGATCAGTTTTTTTCTTGCCTAGGAAGTGAGAAAAGAGGTTATGAACAGGAAGGTATACACAGTGGCCTTCAAAGATGGTGGAAATTTCCACAGACCTATGTTACATGACTATAATTAACCATTAAACTGAATATATACACATTACGCACTTTTCTGAATGAACATTTATTTTACAGTGAAAAGGTGATATGGGTTGTGGGGACGGAGGTCTGTTATTCTAACCAGGTGATCGAGAAAGGTCTCTTATGATAAGATAAAAACTGAGCATCAGGGCTGGAGGTGAAGCTCAGTGGTAGACGTATGCTTGGCATGTGTGAGACCCTGGTTCCAGCCCCAGCACCAAAACAAGCAAGTAAACAAAACAACTCCACCCCCAAAGCCTCTGATCTAGAATGAAGAAACCACAAAGTACTATATCAGGGGAAAATATACCACACTAATTACCCCAGGGCAGTCTTGAGGTAGGAGTGTACTTGAACTTCAGCAACAATCAAGATCAGCATGGTTAGAGTAGATGAGGTCAAACTGGGAATAAGGGGCAGATCATTTAGGTCCTTGTGAATGACATTAAGGATATGGATTTTATTCTAACTGATAATGGGAAAATAAACTGAGTTAAATGAATACAAATACACTATCAACTCAGGTAAAATTTAATCCCCATCTTTTTTGAGTTACAAGGGATTAGACCCAGTTCCTTTGGGCTGAGCTGCACTCAGTGCCACCCCCCTTTGCAGTCTTGGGAACAGAATGGGGACTCTACCACTGAACTCCATCCACAGCACTGACAGTTTTTTATTCTGAGATAGGGTCTCACTAAACTGCCTAGGCTGCCCTTCAATTTACAATCTTTCTGCCTTAGCCTCCCTCAACAGTGAGATTACAGGTGTGTGGCTTTTTTTTTTTTTTTCCCTACAGAGTGAGGGTCTTGCTAAATTGCTTGGGTTGAACTCTTAACTTGCAGTTCTTCTACCTGTACCTGCCAGAGTACTGGGATTACAGACGGGCTACTACGACTAATTTCTGCCTTGAGAAGAAATATCCATCTCTAAAAGGATACACAAAAATTGTTCATTATGATTCTTACTAGGAGGACAGAGTGAGTTAAGAAATAAAACATGAGTCAGGTGTGGTGGCACACGCCTTTAATCCCAGCACTCGGGAGGCTGAGGTAGGAGGAGCGTTCTGAGTTCGAGGCCAGCTTGGGCTATAACGCAAGCACAAGGCTGGCCTGAGCTACACACAGTGCGACCCTGCCTCAAAAAACCAGGGACGTGATTTGGCTCAGTGGCCTACGCGCCTGTCAGGCAGGCGGGAGGTTGTGAGTTCAATCCCTGGTGCCGCAAAACAAAACAAAAAAACAAACAAACAAAAAAAAAGAAATAAAACATGAAAGTAAAAAGAAACTACTTTAATACTCTCAAATATAAAATAGTATATCCATAATATGAGAATACATGAAAGCTCCCTTCAGAAATCAAAAAAGAGCTCTTGGGAATCAAAAATATGATTGATTTAGCAACAGTGGAAGTTTTAATGGGCAAAATGAATAAAAGTTGTGTAATTATCACAGAAAGAGCAAAACACCAGAGAAAAAAAGAGCTAGGCATAGTGGCGCACACCTCTAATCACAGTAATCGGGAGGCTGAGACAGAAGGATTGCAACGAGTTAGAGGCAACCTGAACTATATAGCAAGACCTTTTCTCAAAAAATCAAATAAATAAATAAATAGATAGATAGACAGATAGATAGTTTAGATAATTAAGCATCAATGAGAGAGGCTCAAAGATTGAATAGGAATTTTAGGAAAGAAAGCAAAGAAACTAATGTAGGAAAAATGAGTAAAACATATACATGTATTTATATAAAAGAAAATTTTCTTAAAACTAAACCTTGTAAATATTTAGCCAGGTACGGCAGTACAAACCTGTAACTCAGCATTCTGGGAGGCTGCGGCAGAAAGACTACAATTCAGGCCCAGCCTGGGCAATTTAAGTAACCTAGCAAGACCCTGTCGCAAAATTTAAAAAAGGACTGAGAATGTAGCTCAATGTGAAGGTCCTGGGTTCAAACTCTAGTGTTACAGAAACAAAACAAAATGACCAAAAAACCCCCAAACTAGTAGGTATTCCGTTTTACAAGGACCACAAAGAGCTAAGCATAATAAAGCATCTACCACCCCCTAAAACACACCTTACATCAAAGCATACAATTGTTAACCTTTGCATTAAAAAGATGATGTTAAAATTTTCACAAAATGAACAAGTTACTAACAGGATTGAAATTCCCATGAAAGGCTGAAGCTCTTGAAAGAGCAGCACTGGAATCCAGAGGACAATGTAGTAAGGCCTTTGAAATACTAGGATTTTCCAACTGAAATTTCACAGCCAACTCAACGCCAAGGGAGAACTAAGTTTATTTTCAAATGTACAGAGCCTGAAAATATTACCTATTATGTACGCTTCTGAAGATGGCATGGAAAACTGTGTTCCACCAAAGTAAAAAGAAAGTAAACCAGGAAAGAGAAATGATTCAGTAAAAGGAATACAAGAAAGGACAGAGACAAAGGAATTTCCAGGATGAGAGGTAACAACTGAGGCTGGAGGATGACAAATTGAAGCTCAGCCTGGGCAACTTAGTGAAACCTATCTTAAAAGTAAAAGCAGAAAAAGGGCTCGGGATCTAACTCAGTGCACAGACCTTGGGTTCAACACCCAGCACCAAAAAAAAAAAAAAAAAAGGTAAAATCAGTTCTTCTACTCTCTGAATTTTTTCCCAGCAGTTCCAGATTCTTCTGATGCAGACTGAAGACAATAAAGTTATAGGGCCAGGGTTTTGCCAAAAGATAAAATGGACATCTTTAATCCCAGCACTCGGTAGGCTAAGGGAGGAGGAGCGTTGTGAGTTCGAGGTTGGCTTGGGCTACAATTGCGAGCGCAAGGCCGGCCTGAGGTACGTAGTGCAATCCTGCCTCAAAAAACTAGGGCCAGGAGTTTGGCTCAGTGGCTTAAGTGCCTATCTGGCAGGTGCTAGGCTGTGAGTTCAATCCCCGGTGCCACACACACAAAAAAAAAGATAAAATGGAAAGTGACGGAGTTGACTTTAATGGGGCACAGGCTCTCAACTCCTTTCACAAGTAAGGGATGAATAGAGAGAATTAATAATCAGCATAAAGCACAATCTAACACAAAATAGTGATCATCAACAAAATACCCAGAATATAAGGAATAAGTTACTCATCTACTCATCACCTAATAGGTGCCGGTACTGGCATCCTACAAACTATACAAGAAGACAAACTACCTTTTGAAGACAATTTTTCCTTAACTTGAAACTTATCCCATAAATTTCAGATACAATGAGAAAAAAAAATTCTTACCTCATGATTGTAATCCAGGATTCCTTTTAAAATTTTCTTTAAATTGCTAATCTGTTTAAAAAGAAAGACAACAATAACGTAAAAGGCAAACATAAATAAAAACATAGTTTAACATAAAAAATTATCATCATAAATACTTTCTCATTGACAATAGCATTAGCAATTAACACATGTACAGTGACTATTGTAACTATATTGTAACTCTTATTTTCGTGTGGTAGATTCCACTGTAACCCTCATTCTACAATGTGGAAAATGAGTTCTATAAAAGTTAAATGCTCCCCCACAGAGAATAAAGGGGAGAGGTGTGATTTGGACACAGGTGCTTTGGCTCCAAAGCTCATACCCTCACACACTGTGTTTTACACCTTTATTATGTTGCATTTAATGGGCAATTTAGGTTATCTTCATTTCTTCAATTTTAGATGATTTCACCATTGGCTGAGTTTCTAAAGTTCACTAGACTTATTAGATAAAAATCTAACAATTATATACATAAAATATTTACAGATGGAAAAACAACAAGAAATACCTTTAGTCTCCAATTATCTCCCACTTCAGTTTTGATTCTGTTTAGCCAATTTTCATCAAAATATGTAGGATCTCTGCAATTAAGGAAAGACTAGTATATTAAGATCATGTAGCTATCACGCTAAAAAGAAAATAAAACAATCTTATTCTATCATTACTGAAGTGAGCCATAAAAAATATATTTGTCACATATCAGCTACTAAGTAATTTAGTATGTGTGAGCAGCTGTAATCACTCTATAACAGATTTCTCTAAAAGCAATTAACTCACTATAAAAATATCAAATACCTTGACTTTTTATAAGAAAAGCTAGTAAGTAGTTAATGTATTTTTAGAAGTTATCGTTGAATATACTAAGATGGAAAACTGTAGATACCATACAAATATCCAGAAACAGTCAAAATCAACGACATAATTTTTTAAAAGACAAAACAATAAAGTCTGACAAATTTTCAATTAATATTTCAATCATCTCCATCAGTTAATATTCCAAAGTCACCAACAATGTCACTAAATTTCAGTTTCTTCAAATAACATACGCTGAGAATCTATTTTCTCAGGTGTAATACTAGGCATTAGACCAAGCTGAACACCATTTCTGTTTGCAAAAGACCTAAGTATTGCTGTGCACAAATACACTGAAACAAGGATATAATCTAAACATATTTATTTTTCCTAGTGAGAAAGCCATACTTCTAACAAGTGCTAGGAAAAAAAACCCCAAACTTCTCAAACTAAGCATGAACCTCATCTTAACATTTTTCAAACGGACACTCTAAAAATAATAATTGGACATAATTTGTCCAAGACCACAGTGGAACTCCTGGTCTAGTAGTAATTGCTAAGTCCTGGTCTAGTAGTTATTGCTAAGTCCAAGATCTTTCCATTACACCACAACCACCTTTATTCAACCAAAGAAAAGAGTGGCAATGAGACAGGTTGAGAATAAAAGCTACATTTAAACTTTTACTGTAACTCAAACTGATAGATACAATCAGTACTAAGTTGTATTCAAATTAGCTTTAAATAAGCAACATGTTACTTAGTATTTTTAACTTTCATTATGAAGAAAGAAAAACATACTTATTTAGGTAATATGTATGTATTAAAAGAACAGTTATAACCAAATTATCTCTACAGAAATCTACTGATTTTTGAAGCCTGTATGTTTCGGAATTTTTTTTTCTTTTTTTGGAGGGCAGAGGGAGGGATGGGCATGAGGGTCTTCAGACAGGGTCTTACTATGCAGTCCAGGCTGATCTTGAACTTCCTATGTACCTAAGGCAGGCCTCAAACTCAAACTCTTCCTGCCTCAGTCTTTCAGCTGCTGAGACTACAGGTGTGTGCCACCACACACAGCCTTGAAGCCCATATCTTACTATTCTCAAAAACAGCTTTGTGCTCTTATTGTGAGATACAATTCACATAGCATACAATTTGCCTATTTAAAGTATACAAGCATTTTAGTATATACACTCAAAACTACACAAGCATCACCACAATTTAACCTTAGATTTCATCATCCCCAAAAAGAAACCTTTTAATCCATTAGCTATCATACCTTACACTTTCTCTTCTCAATTTCTAGAAATTGTTAATTTACTTTACCTCCAGATGGTGCCTATTCAGGACATTTCATATAAATAAAATCATATGTTATGTGGTCTTTTGTGGCTTGCTTATTAAGTGTTTTTGTTGTTTTTGGAGACACGGTCTCACTCTAATACAAACCGGCCTCAAAACCGCAATTCTTCTTTCTCAGCCTGCTGAGTGTTGGGACTGTAGGTTAGGTAGGTATCACCACATCCAGTTTAGTGTGTGTTAAGGTTTATTCTATACTGCAACATGCATTAAAACCTTGTTTCTTTTTAAGGCTGAATAATATTCCATTTACAGGTGTACTGTCAAGGACTACATAACATTCTGGCCAATCATAGCATATACAATGGCAGTCTTATAAGATTATACTGTCTAGTGATGCTGTAGCTACCTTACTTTCTACTGTAAGCATCCTCTATAATGTCTGCATAAAGATAAAAATTGCCTAATGATGCATTTAAGTGTCCCTGCCATTAAGTGACACAAGACTACACCACATTTTGTCAGATGATGTACACACGGCACTCTTTCTACTTTTTAGCTATTGCAAACAACGATGTGTTGACGTTGTCACCGGTTTTTATGTGGACTATTTCATCTGGGTAAATGCCTAGCAGTAGAACTGCTGGGTCCCACAATAAATGCATCTTTAACACTGAAGCAGAACCAAACTGTTCCCAAGGTAACTACATCATTACACAATCCTACCAGCAATGTATGTGGGCTCCAATTTTTCCACAGCCTTGCCAAGGTATTATTTGTTTAGTGACAGCTATCCAAATGAATGTGAAGTGGTTTCTTCTTATAGTTTTGGGTTTCTCTGACGGCTAATGATGATAAGTGACCATTCATGTCTTTTTTTTTTTTTTTTTTTTTTTTTTTTTTTTTTTTTTTTTTTTTTTTTTTTTTTTTTTTTTTTTTTTTTTTTTTTTTTTTTTTTTTTTTTTTTTTTTTTTTTTTTTTTTTTTTTTTTTTTTTTTTTTTTTGTCATTTGTATATCCTCTTTGGTGAAAAGTCTATTCAGATTGTTTGCCCATTGGAAAACTGGAGACAGGAAAATTGGTGCATGCCTAGAAATCCAGCACTCTGGGAGACAGAGGCATGAGAATCACCAAGTTAAAGCTCAGCCTAGGAAAATTAGTGAGACTTTATCTCAAAAAATAAAGAGTTAAGGGCTGGGGATTTAACTCAGTGGTGTAAGCGCCTGCCTGGCAGGCGCGAGGTTGTGAGTCTGATCCCTGGTACCAAAAAAAAAAAAAAAAAGAGTTGGGGATGCAACTCATTGAGAAGGCTCTGGGCTCAATCCTTAGTACTGCAAAAAAGAAAAATTAGGGTTTTTCATTATCAAATTGTAAGAGTTTTTGTCTTTTTGTTTTAATATTCAGGACATGGGAACATTATATATAATTTCCCACCCACCTTTCTGTTTTCTTTCTTTTCTCTCTTTTGTTTCTTGTTTGTTTTTTTTCAGGGCCTTCACACTGAGCTTACCTCTAGCTTTTACAAATTTATTTGCAGACACGGTCTTACTAAGCTGCCCAGGCTGGGGTGAAATTTGCTATTTTCCTGCCTCAGTCTCCCAGAGTGCTGGGATTACAGGTGTGAGTTGCCCAGCTGCTTTTCACTTTCTTGATGGTCTACTTCACATACAGGTTTTAATTTTGAGAAGCTCTATTTACCTATCTTGTTTTTTTTTTGGTGTCATATCTAAGAAACATATGCCTAACTCAAAGTCAAAAAGGCAGGGTGTGGTGGCACACACCTGTAATCCCAACACTTGGGAGGCTGAGGCAGGAGGACTGTTGCAAGTTCGAGGCCAACCTGGGCTACAAAGTGAGCTCAAGGCCAACCTGAACTGCATAGCGAGACCCTGTGTCAAAAAGACAATAAAACAAAACAAAACAAAGCAAAATTAAAAAGATTTACTCCGTTTCCTTGTAAGAATTTTATACTTTTGGGTCCTCTATTTGGATATATGATTCATTTGTATACAGTGACAGGAAGGAGACTAACTTCACTGTTTGCAACGCAGATATTCACACTCATCTATATTTGTTTTCAGTTTAATTTTGTGTTTTTAGTTGAGGTGATTTTGCTCTTAAGAGAAACCAATTTGAGCAAATTTATACAAGAAAAGGGCTATGTACTTGAAGATCACTGAGGTGTGTTATGATGCTAAGCACAGTTGGGCCCAAGAAAATATTGGAGTAAAAATCTAGATAATACTGACTTTCATCTTTTCTTCTTTCTGCCCATCTGCGCCATTTTCTTTCCTCAGATCAACTTTTTTTTTTTTTTTTTTTTTTGTAGCGGGGATTGAACTCATGATGTCGTGCTTGCCAGGCAAGTGCTTGTGCCGCTGAGCTAAATCCCCGGTCCCAGACCAACCAACTTTTTTTTTCCTGTTTCTCTGTATACAAGGCTGGAGGAGATCACTACAGATACATTCCAAATCTTTACCACTTCAGTTCCAATAATGAAAGACACCTTGGCATTTAATTTTAATTCTAAGTCCCCTGGAAAATTCAAATGTTCCGGTCACTGTTTTTCATCCCTGGTCCAATTACATGTAGCCAGTAGGAGACCGTGCTGCAAGTAAGGCCACGTTTGCAGGTAAGGACCAGGATGGCTGTCACAGAGGTAGGCTGGCAGGAAAAGGGTCTACTGTACAGCAGCAGATAGCTCCCAACTGTTCTTTGCTCAGAACCGCTAAAAACAGCACAAAAGAAAACAACAAAGTGGATTCTACTAAAATGTAAAAAAACTACCCTAAAGGTCACAGAAGTTAGAAATTTTTCAGTGTTATTTTTGATACTAAAATAGTCTTGCCAGGCAAGGTGGCACATGCCTATAATCCTAGCACTCAGGAGGCTGAGGCAGGAGGAGTACCATGAGTTTGAGGCCAGCCTGGGTTACATAAGCAAGCTCAAGGCCAGCCTGCACTATGTAGTGAGATGTCTTATAAATAAATAAATGAATAAATGAATGAATGAATGAATGAATGAATGAAAAGGCTATAACCCAAGAAGTACAATCATTGCAATCAAGTGTCAAATCTTTTCAAAAAAAGAAACTCATGAGCAGGGTCATCTGTGAGTACAATGCTATGTACTCCCGATGCTGCTGGTTACCCAAAGCCAAAGGCTTCCCACTAGCTGTGTGGGAAGTCAGGCTCACAAAAGACACCTAAATGTCATCAGAGAGTCTTCTAAAAATGGTTTAGAATGTCTAACACATTATATACCCTGAGTACTGCAAGGTCATGAAATACTTCTTTAATGATTTAGAGTACTACTTCTCATGAATAAAGCAGAAAAGTCTAAACAGAATGTTTCAAATCAAACAACATGATATAGTTTGCTTGTTCCTTAAAACATTATTAAATGAAACTCTAACAGTCATGTCTGAGCTAGCAAAAGAAGACAACAAAAACAGCTGCTAGTATCATATATGCCGTGTATTACAACAGGAATGTACCTATTGCATCATATGCGAGCACTGGCAGTCACAAGTATTGCAACGACAGGACCACTATTATGTTACAGTCAGGGACTATCAGACTCACATCAAGTAATTTTCACAAGTTCAGCCAGATAGTTAAGTGGCAGAGTTCACAAGACAATCATTTCGTCAAATCAGAATTCACCATATAACTGGTTTTAGCAAATACAAAAACAAACACAAAACACTACACACCCTTGGCTAATTATCTCCTTAATGCTCAGTAAACCAGGTTCCAGATAGAAAAATACCTACTTCACTCATGACACTACACTAGTTAGAGGCCAGCATTTGCTAGTCACTGCTGTATGGCCCAATATCTGAAGTGTGACACATAGAAGCTTCTCAGTAAAATTTTGGAAGTGATTACATTTAATAAGCTCCCAATCTACTATGTAGACATAACATCAAGAACAGTAGTCTATACTGGGCATGGTGCACCTATAATCCCAGCACTTGGGAAGCTAAGGCAGGAGATCACAAGTATGAGGGCAGCCTGAGTTGCATAGTGAGACTTTGTTTTAACAACAAAAGAGCTGTGAAACAAAAGAATGAATAGTAGACTAATACTTTCTTACATTCAATGTAACTTTTCCTAGTAATTAATTTTGACTCTATACAGGAGCCAGTAGTTATAACTTCCATTTCTTTAAGTAGTTCACAATTTTAACAATGTTTTATAAGTACTCCATAACTAATGGTCCCACTACAGGATCAAACAACATAAAGCTAATTTTCTCAAAACGCTTAATATAATTCTGTATGTAAATAAAACTTTATAATCTTGCTGGGGATGTTCTTCATAAGAAGCTATCTTTAGCGCCTTCCTATATCCTGACCCTGCCAAGAAAAAATATATACACATACATACAAAATAATTTCCTTACATTTTATTAGTAACACCTTTACTTGTCTGTAATTATACAAGTCATACCTTAAAACAAAGGAAAACCCCATTAACTTTAATCCTTCATATAAATTCCTAAAAACAAATTAGTGTTCTTAGTCAAATACCTTCACAGAAACAGCAAAAAAGTCTACTACATTTCTACTTCTATAATCACTTAAGCAATGTAAAATTCTTTATAAACTCCTCCAAATTCAGATGGAATCCAAAATAAATGTATTTTGGTTCCTATTCTGATTAGGGTCTTTTCATTAGCAAATTTTTAGTATTTTTTATAGATGTGCTGATTCTTAGTGTTATATAAAACTTGCATGAGGCCATTGGTTTGGACTGAGCTCTTGTACTAGGCTCAAGAAAACCAAATCAAACTCTAGTCACAAGTTACCCAAAATTAAGATGTTTGTCTAACCTTATGGGAAATTAGAAGACAAAGAGATAATAGCCAGTTTTTAGTTGGTATAAAAAAAAGTCCCCTCTGTTTTTAACATTATATGAAATGCCCAATATGCGTTTGTTTCTAGTTTCTACTTTTTTCAGCCCATTTCTGTCTATAAAACCAATCTCCTCTGTGTGGCTCATCAGAACATTTTATTTTATGTAAGGATGTGGTACCAATTCTGGGATCATAAATAAAAGCCAGTTAAAACCTTTAAACTGCTTCTGAAGGGTGAAGCAGGAGGATTCCAAGTTAGAGCTTCCAATGAACAACTTAATAAGACCTCATCTCAAAATTAAGGCCTACAGATATAGCTCTGTGATAGAGTACCTTTGAGTTCAATCCTCAATACTAGGGGAAGACTTTAAATTTATTATAATTTTGCCTTTTGACACCAGATATGCCTATTTCCTAATGACCTTCTAATTACCTAAAATAATCATATTGGTACACCACCATTAAATGTGTATTAGACTAGATTAATAAATTTCATACATACAATGACAACAGAAATAGAGCAAATGTGCTTGGCCCCCTAAGTTGAAATAAGCAATACAGGCACATAAGGAATAGATTCTAAACCAAAGACACTCAATTTGGGGCACTACAAAAACGGAAGTATTCTTTTATTACGATGCATTCTACCATGGTCAACTTCTTGACTTTCATTTTATCTCACATGGTCTATTTTTTCAAAATTGAGGGGCACAACTTTCTACTTCTAACCTCAGTCTTAATCAACATGTGGTTGCGGTAAAATAAAAAGTACATTTAAGTACTTGGTTGTTGGTCTGATCTCTAAAAACCCTTGAAACTGGGGATATAGCTCAGTGGCACAAGTGCCTGCCTGGCGAGCACAAGGTCCTGAGTCTGATTCCTGGTACCCCCCCCCCACGAAAAAAAAACTTGAAATTTTCTGAGTGACAGGAGGATCTTCAAATTAATAAGCTTCCCCCCCATTCCAGATTTTATGTTAATGAGGTTATTCATGGAGGAGCCTCTAGGCAGCTGCACAATCAGGGCTGGGCCAACACCCCAACACTGGGAAGGGGGCGTTGTCAAGATTGAGTTCAATCCATAGCCAATGATTCA
Organism: Dasyprocta punctata; assembly: GCA_004363535.1. Taxonomy (NCBI): domain Eukaryota; kingdom Metazoa; phylum Chordata; class Mammalia; order Rodentia; family Dasyproctidae; genus Dasyprocta; species Dasyprocta punctata. The sequence goes on along the minus strand of RJWM01003896.1, from coordinate 70,231 downwards.
GTCATGCCTGATGTAAAAAAACTACTACAAACAAAAACTGTACATATGGTCTGGGATCTTTCAGGCAGACAAACACAGTGAAGAGGGTGGTGTGCCCAGAGCAGAGAAGGAAGCATTGGGCTATCTTAATTCTACACCTTGCCTACACTATGCTCTTCCATCTGGGTATTTCTGACCCTAACCTTAACCTTTTATATTAAACCTGCAATTGTTAAGTACAATACTTTCCCAAGTTCTACAAGTCTTTCTAATCAACAATCAAACTTAAGGGGTGGGGAGTAAGGAAACTCCTGAATTTGCAGTTGGTCAGATGGAAGAATGGGTACACTGAGGACCCCATTTCTAGTCATCTTCAAGTGCGGACTGTCTTGTGGGAATAAGGCCACTCACCTTAATGTGTGAGGTCTCCACTAACTCAGAATTGAAGGACTTTGTCTTTAACTTGTTGAGTCTGAGCTGCTTCAGGGAGTTAGTAACAGAATTAAATTGAAAAACAGGAGACCCAATTGATGTCCAGAAGATTTTTGATGGAAAACTACAATGGTGAATCTTACTGGAAGACAAATGCTAAAAGCTGTTTCTTTTTTATTTTAAAGTCAAACTGTTTAATTTTACATTCATTTATTTGACAAGTATTTTCTGAACATATCTACACAGCAGGACACAGGGGTATGGAGTATAAGGGAGATGGCACCAGTATTAAATAAGGGGAGTCACAGTAGGTTTCACTGAGGAATGGACAAAAGTCAATTAAGGCTGTACAAAAGTCTCAAGATAGGAGATGCCCAAAATGGCTGAAAATGAGCAAAGAGGCCACTGAGGAAAAAAACACTAGTGGATGAAGTTGGAGCAATAACAAACAGCTCCATCACTTAGGATCTTACATACTATTTCAAGTACTCTGGCTTTCACTCTAAGTAAAATGAACAACAATGTAGGGTTCCAAGCAGCAAATATGAATCACTCTAAGCTGAGCAGGGTGGAGCACATCTGTAACCTGAGCACTCAGAAGGCTGAGGTAGGAGGATACTGAGATAGATGCCAGCCTTGGCTAACACAGTAAGTTCAAGACCAGCCTGGACTATCTAGTGAGAAACTATCTCCAAACAAAAAACACTGTACTATCCGTGAAGCTAAAAGTACAAAGTATTATGAGGACGTTAGTCAAATGATACTCACAGGTAAAGACAGGGACTCAGAATACACTATTCAAATTAGCAGCATGTAACTCAAATTAGCAGCATGTAACCTAACAGTTTAATATAATGATGGGAAGAAAAACCTGATGGAACTGAATTTAAGACAGCAGGAGGGGAAAAATCAAAACAGTTTGGTACAAACTATTCTTTCTAGAAGTTCTGCTGCAAAAAGGAGGAGAAATGAAATGTCTGACAGAAACAAGAAGGTATTTTTTTTAAACAGGAAGTACTTTTAAATGACAAAGAAATATAAGTAAAAGAGTTTGCTTGTGGATGTGATCCAGTAGAAAAAACTGATAATGTAGAACACTGGAAAGAAAGGGTGATGATCTTGAGCAGGTGAGGGACAACCAGACCCAATATACAAAGTATGGGTCCTCACTTCAGAGCAGGATCCTTCTGCTCAGTACTACAGCAATAGGCAGCAAGGCAAAATTAAATGTTGGGAGGTGATAAACAGTAATGGGGTTCTAGGGAAATTTCTTTCTATTTAAATCAATTGTCCTAAAAGTAGGGTACATCCTATCTTGGGTAATCAGATGAGAAGGCTAGGAGAGGTAGAACTAGTAGCATGAAGAAAGTGTGAGGCCATCACACAAGAGAAATACAATAACAGCATGTTCGTGATTTTTTTTTTTTTCCAGCAAGGTTCAACTGCACTGGTCAGAAGCAGAAGAGGCAAAACATTAGATTTAACATAAGTTGTGGTTTAGTCAAACAATGCAAATAAATAAGAGAAAGGGGAGCTAGAATGTAGACAAGGGAGTGATTAAGATTAAGGAAGGAATGATAGCTTGAGGCATAAAAGTGGTTCATCCTGGACTCAGTTCCCTGGTCCTCTGCCTTGTGGGATCACAGAAGTTTCTTTCCTGGTTGAGCACATTCCTCCCTGCCTCCTTCACCATGGGCTATACTTTGGGGTGATAATGAGTTTCACAACTCAGCTATCTCTCTCCCCCTCCCTCCTGTTTATAGGATTTCACTACGTACCCTGTAGCATCTTCTCTCCTCCTCCCTTGGCCCTGGTTTGACTCCCTAGCTGAGGCTGCCCAAATGGCCAAAGTTGTAAACCTGTCACCTTTAAGTAACTGTCTCTGCTTAGTTCACTTTTTTCCCACCTTAAAATCTATAGAACTTTCTGTAACTGTCCCTGGAGCTCAGATTTTCGAAACTTGAACTCCCAAGCCAGGTTAGTCAAACATAGGATTTGACTTTCTCCACTTCTCTGAGTACACGTGTGGTTCCTTGTGCCTACAGAGCTGAGTAAGACGAAAGACAGAAACAGCATGAAGGTGAAGTCGGACTGGTATTAGAGAATAAAAGATTAACTGAAGTCTCAGTTCCAGAGCTAGTGGAATGCAAAGACAGGAAGTAGTGGTAAAACAATGATAAATAGAAAACAGATCTTTATAACTATACAGTACAGGATATGACTACTGGAATTGGTAGCTGAAGTTGTGTGGAAGACAAGATAATGAGGAGTTCAAGAAACTGACAGGCAATGATAAGAAGGTGTAGATTTGAATTACCAAGACTCTAGTTACATAAGAATAGTATTGGAAAAAGTGACAGGGAGTCAGGATCTAAACTGGTTGAGAGGAGGGACAGGGTAGAATTTTCAGGCAAGTAAGAAAAGACAGTGTAGCGCCACCATAAGTGGCAGAGGAAGCTTATGGGAGAAACAGTCATCAGGTGTGAGACCACTGCAGACACAGTGTTATTATGGAAGAAACACAATTCTTCCAGTGTAACGAGGCAGGGGCAGCCACAGTGGAATCAGGGCAAAATGCTGACTGTTCTTTGGCACATGTTCTGTAGATTCACAGGTTTGACAGCATAAACGGTAACATTCCTACTGTCTTGTGCAGCACTCTCCAAAACGGGTGCTCTTTCACAGAAATGTATATTGTCTAATGCTCACTGTCTGCAAACTAAGCAGCTGGAAACAGAAGAATAATTCTACAAATGTGAATTTATATATTAACAGTCATAGGTCAAAAAATTTATTTGTATTTGTTGATGTTCAGATGCAAATGATAAAACTCACCCATTTTAGAGTTTTCAATGACTCACTTGTTAGTGTAAAATATTTAAGTGAATAAAAATCTAATAATCCATGGAGAAGGTCTGTCAGTCATTAACCAGTTTTATATGACCAATGCCCTGAAAACCTGAAAATCTTTTCAGCAAATAGTGCTTACACAACAAAAGCAAAAATAAATCTCTATCCTCATACTTTATACTAGATGCAGAAAACTAACTCAAAATGTATCACAGACTTAAATGTAGGTGCTGAAACTATGAAATAGGAAAAGCACAGGAGAAAAATTCTAGTGATTATATCTCTGTAAAACAAAAAATAAAAAATTAAACTAAAAAACTAATAAATTGGACAGTATCAAGAATGAAAATTTTACTCTGCAAAAAAACCCTATTGAAGTGACAGAGAAGCCAAAAACCAGGAAAAATTATGTCAAAAATTATGATGCCTGGCAAAAGCCTATTATTTAGAGTACAGGAATTCTAAATTAATGAGGCAACGTAGAATTAAAAAATGGACAAAAGATTACAGCAGACAATTCACCACAGAAAATAGATATATGGCAAATATATGAAAAGATGCGCAACATCAGTCATTCAGAAATGCAAATTAAAACCACTAGACAGTCACTAGAATGGCTAAAATTAAAAAGACTAACCTTGGCAAGTGCGAGTGAGTCTGGAGCAATGAGAACTCTCATACACTGCAGATGTGGATATAAATGATACATTCAAAAGTTTAACGGTTACTCAAATGTTAAATATATAAATACCTGCTGGATAATCTTATGATTTCCACATAGAATTTTCATTTCAAGGGAAATGAAAGCATATATTCAGAAAAAGACTTGCATACTAATGTTCACAGCACCTTTACTTGTATGTAATAGGTGAAAACTGGAACTAACCCACATCTTCATCAACATATCAATGGATGGACAAATCATGGTACAGTCAACCATATAACGGGATAAGTGTAAAAGATATAAATAAGTAACAACATGAATGAATCCACTTATTTGGATGAAAGAGCAACAACTTATTTTTTAAAAAAGAAAACAGTATATCCATGCCTGTAATCCTAGCAATCTGGGAGGCTGAGGCAGGAGGACTGCAAGTTGAGACAAGCAGGGCAATTTAGGGAGACCTTGTCTCAAAAAAAAAAAAAAAAGAAAAAGAAAAAGAAAAAGAAAAAGAAAAAGAAAAAAAAAGGACTGAATACACAGTTCAATGAGAAGAACCCGGGTTCAATCCTTAGTACCACAAAAAATCAAAATAAAACAAAATAAACAAAATGAGTCTACTGTCACAAAATTTGAGAAAATGTAAACTAACCTATAGTGACAAAGTATATCAGTGTTGTTTGGAGATGGAAAAAGGTAGCAGAGAAAAAAGGATGACAAGGGGGCATAAGAACACTTTAGAAAGTGCTGGATATATTCAGAGTTGTGGCTATGGAATAGTTTCATAGATTTATATTCATCAAACTACATACTTCAAAAAGGTGAAAATTGGGGCTGGGGTTGTAGCTTAGTGGTACAGCATATGCTTAACATGCACATGAGACCCTAAGTTCAATTCCTAGCACCCCCCTCAGTATAATTTATCATGTCAATTTCATTAAGTCCATAATTAAAAAAACAAGGAAGCTCTAAAAAGAAATGAGCTATTAAGCATGAAAAGACCAAGAAGAAACTTAAATGTACATTCCACAAAAGACAAAACCACAGAGACAGAAAGATCAGGGCTGCCAAACGTTTGGGGAGGGACAAACAGGCAGAACATTGAAGAAGTGGGGGTAAGGAGAACAATTCTAGTGGTAGCATACCACATTCATAAAATGTACAAACCAACATGAACCCTAAAGCAAACCATGCTCTTAGCGTGATAACAATGCGGCAATGTTGGTTCATTAATTGTAACAAATGTATCACTCTGAGGTAGGATGTTTATAGAGCAGGAAGCTGTGTGCATGGTGGAACAGGGTATACTTGAGACCTTACTACACATTTTCTGCTCAATTCTTAAATAAAAACTTCGAAAAACTGTAGTAAAATATATATGATATACATGTTACAATTCTAACCTTTTTCTTTTAATCAAGGTACTGGGGATTGAATCCAGGGAGTGATGAGCCATACTCCCAACCTTTTTATTTTGAGACAGGGTCTTGTTAAACTGCTCAGTCTAGCTTCCAACTGGCAATCCTGCCTCAGTCGCCTAAGTAGTTGGAATAACAGACATATGCCATGAGACCTGGGCATCATAAACATTTTAAAGTGCAAAATTCAGTACTATTAAAAATATAAACAATGTTGTACAATCATCATTTCTGTTCACCTTCAGATTTTTTTCATAATTCCACACTAAAACTCTTCTCATTTTTGTTGTGAACCTAAATGCCTATTAAAAAATAAATTAAAGCCGGGCGTGGTAGTGCACGCCTTTAATCCCAGCACTTGGGAAGCTGAGATAGGAAGAGCGTTGTGAGTTCAAGACCAGGTTGGGCTACGACGTGAGTGCAAGGCTGGCCTGAGCTACATAGTGCGACCCTGTTGCAAAACACTTGTGCTGGGAGTTTGGCTCAGTGGCTTAAGCATCTGTCTGGCAGGTGTGAGGCTGTGAGTTCAATAACCAGTGCCGCAAAAAAATAAATAAATAAATAAATTTTTAAAAAGGGTCTACATGGATAAAAAGAATGACAGTGAAGATAACAACAAAACTGAAAGTTGGAAAGCATGTGAACAAACAGAAAAGGATCTAAAGGACTACTCAGACTATGAAATGATAGTTTCTACTTATGAACTTGGCTCCTAGCTTCACTGACTTTCTTCCGACCTGCATGGTACCTGTGCTGGTTGATAGTCTCATCCGTAACTTTTTCTTCTTACCTAAAACACTTCCCTAGGCAATTTAATACACTTTATGGCTTTAACTGCAAGAGACTCAGTAGATATTGCCATTTTGGACTTTTCTAAACTCTAGACCTATACAACCAACTACTAACTTGGCACTTCCTCCAGATGTATCAATACCACTCAGATTTGGTGTTCTCCACACTTAACCCATGGCATGTCCATTTCCCCTCCTTAGCAGATGCTCTTTCAGTGTTCCCACATCAGTAGTTTGTATCCTCTGCTATGGATTTCCTCATCAGAAACTTAAAAGAGTCAAGTTGGATGCCTTACTACCCACTACCCCAGTATGGATTATCAAAACCTGATGATTTTATGTGCCCTTTTGAGTCTGTCCACTTGACTCCATCTGCTCCACAACACGACCTCCTAGTCCAAGGAACTGCATCTCCCATCTGAAAAACTGCAAAATTCTTTCCAACTTATCATTCCCAATCACCCCCTACTTCTTCCAGTTAATTGTATACCAACAGTCAGAGTATTTTCAGATTTCTAATCCAGGTGTTTTAATACAGCATCCCTGTTTTTCTTCTCTTAAAATTCTGGAATTCCTTTTCTCTTAAAGCCCACAGATCAAGCATGACTGACTGTATGGTCTGGCTTGAGCATCTTTCCATCTTCCCAAGCACTCAGCTTCAGTCCCTCAAATCCTCTTTCCACAGCAGTGTCACCCGGTCCATCTCCCTGCAGTGCCTCTGCATATGCTCTTTCCTCTGCTGAGAAATCTGTCACAAACCATCTTTCAAGATATATCCTTACTCACTCAAGTAAAATGTTCATGACTTCCTAGACTAAGATGATAAACCTTAATAATACTATATTCTCTGTAGCATTTGTTAAAATTTTGTTTTCAAGGTCAATTAAAACTTTTCTTCTTGTTACTCCCCAAGGATAGGTAGCATGTCTGTGTGATCCACCCTTGCACCACTAGTACTGGACACAAAGTAGCCATTCACTACTATTGCACCAAACTAACAAGCAATGGTGAGGTTGGTGAGGCTGCATATAACGCACAATTATTGAAAGCAGTGGATGCATCTCACGTATAATGAGTGAAAAAGCAGACACAGCACATGCGCTGCATGATTCCATCTCGAAAAAGTTCAAAAACAGGCAGAACTTCATGGGACCGAAATAAGAATCACAGCTTTTAGTGTAAAGTATATGCACTAGGGAGGATGGGAGGAGCACAGAAATGCTCTCTCAATCAGGGTGGTAGTTGCAAGGAGGTATACACACACACCACAATCTTCATGCATTTCATATATATATATATATATATATATATATGCATATCAGTTGATATATATATATATCAATCATTTTTTTAACATGTGCTTTTGTGCATGTGTTTTACCTCAACAGGTAAAAGGAAAACAAAGGTATTTTGGAGATAAAAGGTAGAAAACAAAGTACTGATGAGAAATATCCCCATAAATGTTTGGCAACTTAAAACAATCACTTTATATTATAGAATACATTAAGCCAGCCTGGGTCACACAATAAGGCTGTCTCAACAGCAAAACCGCACAAAGATACATACATATGCATTTGCTCTTCTGGTTTCTGCAAGTGACTGAAAACCTAGCCAAACTAGTTTGGCAAAAATTCATTTACTGACGTATGTGGAAAGCTCAGTTGTGCATAGATACCCATAAATAACCCACAATAAGAAATTCAGTGGAACTTTTCATCATTGGAAAGTTGAAAAACATTTCAGTACCCCTCAGAAGTGGTCATAAAAATGAGATCACTCATCTCAGAGTACTGGAATGAGGCCTGGCCAGGTTTCAAAAGATAAGCTCCACCAAAAATCTTGTGTAACAATACATATGGACAGAGACATGTAGTACATCTTAAGTATAGAAGTGAAAACAAGTTATACTAGTTTTCAAGTATGAATTTACAATTCCCAATTCTAAATGCACAAAGGTAGATTCTCCTGGAGTAAAGCATGGTAAGATATGCCTATCATCTCAGTACTCTGGGAGGATGAGGCAGTATTCCAACTTCAAACTCAATATGGGCAACTCAGTAACAGGCCTTCCACTGAAACAAAAAAACAAAAATTAAGAAGGGGCTGGGGATGCAACTCACTATGAAAACCCTAGGTTCAACAGACAGTATCACAAAAAATAAAATAAAAGGCAGATTCTCTGAATTGTAGGCATCTCTGCTTCTTAGATGCATAACTCTATGTAGCTTACTATGAGGTAAATAACACCAAGAATTCATTTAATCACTGACTGTCAACAAAACTCCAGGAAATCCTAGGTAGTCATAAGTAAAAGTTTTAATAACAAGCAGCTGACAAGTGTTCAGGGTTAAAAAAATATAAAAGTATTCCCAAGTCATGTAAAACCCAATTCATACAGACACTTTATTTAAAAAATTCCAAGGTCAAAAGTTGATGGCCATAATATCAAATTTACAAGTATTAGGTTTCCGAACTATAAAGAATTAGGTAGTTGCATATACCAGAAACAATTTTTCCATTCCTTTAGTCATCCACAATCATAAGCATCCATGAAAACTGAACTAGAAGAAGCTGCCAGTATCTGACCACTCTGACCTACAGAAAATAGCAATTTCATATAACTCAATTTTAAAACAAAACATTTTCCTAGTTGCAAGGACACAACAGTGAAAAAATAAGCTCCTAGCTGAAAACAGAATTTATACACTTACATTCTCATTTCCGACTTGGTATTGGGGGAGAATAAGTAATCAATATAGTGTATGTATTTGGGGACTAACACAAAAGGTTAAGGAGGATAGAAAATACTACAGAAGAATAGTTGTTGCTGTTTTACACGGGAGGTGAGGGAAGGCCTCGGTCTTAAAAAAACATTTGAGCAAAACTCTAAAGAAAAAGCAAGTAAGCTCATTGCTACCAAACCTGGAGTATTAAAACAATTATGGAATGTTATCGTTGCTACACATTGTGTCAACATGAGAAGTTAATAAATTTTACTAGGAGACTCAGCAGGGAGCCAGGATCCTTACTTTATAAATATCCTCAGCTGTGCAAGAGGAGGGCGCAGAAGTGGTATGAGTGCTATACCCACCCTGGGGGAGGGGTAACCTGTTTCCAATAGAAGGGAGAAGAGGCTTGTTCTCCCCCTTTTGCTCTGGCTGCTGCCTTGTAGTACTGCCCCAGTGCCATGCCACCCTGCCTTGCAGCTAGCTGACTATAGACTGAAACCTCCAAAAACTGTAAGCTAAATAAACCCTTTCTTCCCTAATTTTGGGTGTCAGGTATTTGGTCTCAGAAACAAGAGAAAAGTAACCAAGACACAGGACTATAGCAACATAAGGAAGGGGAGACAGGTGGGTCCCCTGGACCCAGGAAGGATCTAAGATTTGAAGCCCACAGTGAGAAAGGATAAAAAAACTTCAATGAAGAAGGAGGAGGTAGCAGGCAGACTCTGGACTCATTGTATGGGAGGTGGTTCAAACCTGTGGATACACGATGACTGCTGGCAAACCATGGAGACAGCAGTGGAACAGAATGGTGAACATGGAGGACTGCATGGGCTGGTGGTGAGTGCTGCAGGACTGGATATACCGCAGGAAAGGGCTATCGGCTGGGAGCCATCTTGGAGAGAAGCCAACAGAGTCTGGAACTCAGAACAACTGCTGGCTCCATCTAGTGGCTCCCTGCTGAGTTAAAGCCCACAGAAGGCGCACTGACTGCTGCAGGTTAAATGGGTTTGTTTCCAACCTCACAGCCAGAAACCAGCCTGAACTTCAGGGGAAATAAAAGAGTAGGCTCACTGAGATTATCCACTACCCCACCATAGAACCAATGCTGGCTTTCTGGGATAAATCACTGTGGACCTGGACTCACTCTCCACACACTGTCTACCAGCGACAGCAGACGCAAACCGACGTGGACATTTTCTTTCTTTTCTTGTATTTATTTTGGTTTCTCTCTTCATTGTCTGATCTTGTTTTTGTGTGTGAATATGTTTTTGTGTTTATTATCTGTTTTTTCTTTTCTTTCCCTTCTGTATCCTACACCACTTTCCCAAAGTTTGCACAATCCTCCTTTGTCCCCCTGGTTTGCTTCTAATCTCTTCCTCTTCTTCAATTTCTTTTTTCACCTAACCTCTTCGAAATGTCCTCCTCTGAGGGTAAAACTGGGATAATGAGGTATTATTTACTGCAAACAATTTCCTGGTTTGTCTAGTTCATATGATTAAAGGTGGCAAATTAATGGTTAACTCAGTTTGTCATTTTCTAAACTGTGCCTGATGCTATTGTTACTGTTGTTTTGTTTTTGTTTTTGTTTTTTGGTACCAGGGATCAAACTCATGATCGTGCACTTGCCAAGCAGGTGCTTATGCCACTGAGCCAAACCCCCAGCCCATTGTTGTTGATATTTTAGCCAAAGTGACATAATTGTTCTTCCCAGTTGGCAAGACTGAGATTGCCAAAGGGTCATAGAAAATAACTGTGCACTTATACCAAAGAATCAGGGACTGGGTCAAGCAGGCAGCAACTTCTCATTCCCAATAAATTGAAGTGGAAGGATCAAGTACGAGGTCCTGAGTTCGATCCCCGGTACCAAAAAAAAAAAAAAGTAGGATCTTACAACAGACTCAAAATCCAAAAACCAATTACTAGCAATAAGACAACTCACTACAGGCAATTTACAAGCATCAGCCCAAGAATTAAACTTAAAAAAAAAAAAAAAGAAAAAAGAAAATGAGACAACACTTAAGACAGCCTCAAACATACAGTTCACCAAAGGCAAACTCAGGGTGGCAATGAGGTGGAACAATCCAAAAGCCACCCACCTGGCCGCTCTGAAGTGGTAACAACAAAGCAAATGAATGAAGTAGTAACAACAAAGCAAATGAATGAGGCTCTAGGAAAAAAATTAAAAACTTCTCAGATAACTACAGGTGGTGACTACAATAAAAAAACACGCTTTAAAACTCTAGAGCAGAAACAGAGGTGAAAATAGAGGAGATTAGGAAAATAATAGAAATCATAAATGCAAACATAGGAAAGAAATGGAAACCATAAAACAGATTTAAGCAGATATCCAGGAGACTAAAAAATTTCATTGAAAGTATCTGCAGCAGAACAAACCAACATGAGGACAGAATCTCATACACAGAAAACAGGCTTAAGCATAGCGATCATAAAAACAATAGATTTCTTTTTTTTTTTTTTGCGGCACCGGGGATTGAACTCACAACCTCGCGCCTGACAGGGCAGGCGCTTAAGGCACTGAGCCAAACTCCCGGCCCTGGTTTTTTGAGGCAGGGTCGCACTATGTAGCTCAGGCCGGCCTTGCGCTCGCGTTGTAGCCCAAGCCGGCCTCGAACTAAAACAATAGATTTCTGCCAGGAGTGGTGGCACACGTCTTTAATCCCAGCACTCGGGAGGCTGAGGTAGGTGGAGCGTTGTGAGTTCAAGGCTGACTTGGGCTACAATGTAAGCAAGGCTGGCCTGAAATACATAGTGCAACCCTGCCTCAAAAAAAAAATAGGGCCGGGAGTTTGGCTCAGTGGCTTAAGCACCTGCTTGGCAGGCATGAGGTTGTGAGTTCAATCCCCAGTGCCAAAAACAGATTTCTTAAAAATAGCAAGGACCATGACAAATCAATCCAGCTGCTGCTAGATGATACAAAGCAGAAAAACATAAGATTGACAGGAGTCAATGGAAAGCAGGAGCTAGCACAAATGAAAAAAATGAAAACCTATTCACAGACATCATAGTAGAAAACTTCTCTGGCAGGGAAAAAGAATCTGACATACAGAACTCCAATTAGCCACGATAAAAACAAACAAATAAAAAAACTTTTACAGCGAGTCATATAATAATTAAGATTCCAGAAACAACACAAGAACATAATATTAAAAGCTGTTAGCATGGAGTGAAGTGTTTCAAGCCCTAAAAGAAAACAACCTCCAACCCAGAATTATGTATCCCACAAAACTATCTTTCAAAATTGATAAGAGAAATAAGATACTTCCATGACAAAAAACAACTGCGGAAACTCATGAACACAAAACCAGGACTCCAGAATATTCTGAAGGACATTCTAGGAGGTAAAAAAGGACTGGAACTCCATGAACCCAGGAGCATGAATCCATCAGGCAAGGTGAATAAATAAACAGAGGGAGAAAAGAAAAGGGGATCAACAACAGGAAAATAACAAAACAAGGATAAGTCAATGTATATCAGTTATAACCATCAATGTTAATAGTCCCAATTAACCAATCAAAAGAACCAGACTAGCAGAATGGATCAAGAAGCAAGATGCAACAATATGCTGAATACAAGAAACACACTTAATTCCAAAACAAATTCATACACTGAAAGTCAAAAGATGGAAAACAATACTCCATGTGAGAGAAGCCAGAAAAAAACAGAAGTAGCCATTCTATCGGCAGACAAAGTGAACTTCAAGCCAAGAATGATTAAGAGAGACAAAGAAGGTAACTACATCCTTGTAAGGGGCACAATCCAAGAGGAAGAGATAATATCATGAATATATACACAACAAATACCAATGCACCCAACTACATAAAACTAATATTAACAGACATGAAAAATCAAATAGGCGTTAAAACAACTGCATTGGAGGATTTCACTATTCCACTATCACAAACAGATGAACTAGACAAAAACATCGATGAAATATTAGAACTGACTCAAACTTTTTAATGTTTTTTTATTTTAAAGAGAATAAAAACAAAACAATAAAACTAGTAAAAACTAAACAATGAAAGCAATACAGGACTTCAAAACAAGATAATAGGAAATCAACAGCTGCCATAATATATCTTGTTATCTTCAAAACAGCTGCCCATGCCATCAGATATAATAAAATCAAACAAAACAAAACAATAAAATCAAACCAAACAAACAGTGAAAATGATACCAGATTTTAAAACAAGATAATAGGGAATGAACAATGGCCACCATCTTCAGAAGGAAATTCCCCAAGGTTGTTGTATGGTATATATTGTTATCCTCTAAATAGATGCTCAGACTATCAGCTTTAGGCTAGCTAAGTCAATCAAACAATATAGGCATTAAGTAGCTGTTTTACTTCAGTGGCTATCATCTCAGACTGTGTTTGTCTGAATCAGCCATGAACCAAACTTTTGAACAAATGGATTTGGTAGATGTCTATAGTGTTATACCCCTCAACATCAGAAAACACATTCTTCTCAGCTGCACACAGAATATTCTACAAAAGAGAACACCAACTAGCTCAGAGAACATGCATAAGTAAATTCAAAGGAACTGAAATTATCCCATATCAGACCACAGGTCAATGAAACTGGAAATAAATGGTAACAGAAACCATGAGAACTTCATAAACACATGGAAATTAAGTAACACCCTCCTGAACACCAATGGGTCACAGTTAAAATTAAAGAAGAAACTAGACAGTTTTTACAATTAAACAATAGTGACAATACAACATAACAGATCTTATGGGATGCAATGAAAGCAGTCCTACAAGAGAAATTTAGAGCAGTAAATACCTATATTAGGCAAACAGAGCCAGCTGAAATAAATGACTTAATTTTGAACCTCAAACTTCTAAAAAGAGAAGAGCAAGCCATGCCCAAAGCTCGAACAATGGAGGAAATTATGATCAGAGCAGAAATTAATGCAATGGAGACCAAAACAACACAAATAATCAATGAATCAGAGTTGTTTCTATGGAAGATTAAATAAAACAAGTTCTTAGCCAACCTTATTAAAAAAAAAAAAAAGGAAAGAGTCAAATCCACACAATCAGGAATGAAAAGGATAAAATCACAAAGGATTCTGCAGAAATCCACAAGACCTTTCTACCTACTCCGAGAATCTGTATTCTAATAAGGTTGAAAACGCAGAAGAAATGGACAGATTCCTAGATACATACGAATTACCAAAGCTGAATCAAGATATAAAAATCCTAAATAAACCAACAGTAACCAATGAAATTGAAGGTGCAGTTAAAAACGTACTAACAGGGGCCTGACATATGGCTCGGCGGCACAGTGCCTGCCTGGCAAGTGCAAAGTTGTGAGCTCAATTCCAATACCACCAAAAGTAAAAAATAAAAACCTACCAACCAAGAAAAGCCCAGGCCCTGATGGACTCACTGCTGAATTCTACAAGAAAGTTAGAGAAGACCTAACACCACTGTTTCTCAAACTCTTTAATGAAATCGAAAAGGAAGCAGTATCCCCAAATTCATTCCTGGAAGCAAGCATTATCCTGATACCAACACCAGAGAAGGACCCAACTAAAAAAAGAGAACTACAGGCCAATCTCTGTAATGAACATAGATGTAAAAATCCTTGATAAGATATTGGCAAACAGAACGCAGCAAAATCATCAAGAAGATTATACACCATGACCAAGTAGGATGCATTCCAGGACTGTAGGGATGGTTCAACATATGTAAATCAATAAATGTAATACACCATATTAACAGAGCCAAGGACAAAAACCATATGATCATCTCAATAGACACAGAAAAAGCTTCTGACAAAGTGCAACACCCATTCATGATAAAAACCTTACAGAAAATTGGACTAGATGGTCTTTACCTAATCTGATAAAAGACATCTATGACAAACTAAAAGCTTTCATTCTAAAATCAGGAACAAGAGGATGTACATTGTCTCCATTCTTAATCTACATAGTTCCAAAAACTTTAGCCACACCAATTAGGTAAAGGAAAGAAATAAAAGGAATAAAGGCAGGAAAGCAACAAGTTAAATTATCATTATGTACAGAGAATATAAGTATACATACAAGACCTGAAAAACTCCACCAAAAGACTTCTAGATTTAATAACCAAATCCAGCAGTGTAGCTGGATACAAAGTCAACACTCAAAAATCAATGGCCTAGGGCCGGGAGTTTGGCTCAGTGGCTTAAGCGCTTGTCTGGCAGATGCAAGGTTGTGAGTTCAATCCCTGGAGCCACCAAAAAAAAAAAAAAAAAAAGAAAATTCAATGGCCTTCCTGTACACAAATAACAAACTGGTTGAGAGAGAAATTAGGGCAACAACACCTTTCCCAAGAGCAACCAGAAAAAGAATCAATTTAACAAAGGAAGTAAAAGACCTCTACATTGAAAACTATAGTACTGTCACAAAACAGACTGAAGAGGATATCAGAAAATGGAATGACATCCTTTGCTCTTGGCTAGGAAGAACCAGTGTAGTGAAAATGGCCATACTTTCAAAGTTGTTATACAGGTTTAACACAATTTCAATCAAAATTGCAACAGTGTATCTCACATCAGAAAAAACAATCCTAAAATTCATTTGGAACCAGAAGAATGCTATAATAGCAAAGGCAATTTTGGACAACAAAGGCAAGGCAGGGAATACCACAACCCCAGACTTTAAAATATACCACAAATCTACTGTGATGAAAACAGCATGGTACTGGGGGTGGGAATAACAGACCTGAGGATCAATGCAACAGATTACAAGATACAGAAACAACTCCAGACATACTTAGCCCCTGATCTTTGACAAAGTTGTCAAATACATTCACTGGAAGAAAGATAGCCTCTTTAATAAATGGTGCAGGAAAAACTGGCTTTCCAAATGCCACAGATTAAAATTAGTCTTACTTCATTCACCATGCACTGAACTAAAATCAAAATGGATCGAAGATCTAAATATTAAAGCATAAACATTAAATCTGCTGGAAGACAGAATTGGTAAAACTCTTAAAAGACACTGCTGTAGGCAAAGAGTCCATGAAAATCCCAAAGTACACAGGATCTATCATTAAGAATCAACAACTGGGATCTCATCTTATTAAAAAGCTTTTGCATAGCAAAAGAAACCACTAACAGAGTAAAGAGACAACCTACAGAGTGGGGAAAAAATTTTTGACAGCTGTTCCTCAAGACAAAGGATTACTATCCAGAACATACAAAGAATGCAAAAGACAAAACAAAAAAACAAAAACAAACGAACAAAAAAATCAATCAGGCCCAATCCAGAAACAGGTTTCTGAGATGAATACACACTTCTCAGATGAAGAATTAGAAACAAGGGCCAGGAGTTTGTGCTTAAGTGCCTGCCTGGCAAGCATGAGGTTGTGAGTTCAAACCCCAGTGCCACAAAAAAAAAAAAAAAAAAAAAAAAGAAACAGTAAATATATGAAAAAATGTTCACTATCATTGGTAATTTGACAGATGCAAATTAAAACAACACTGAGATTCCATCTCACCCCAGAAAGAATGTCTATTACCAAGAAATCAATCAGTAACAAATGCTGATAGAGTTGTGGAGTAAAAAGAACCCTTCTCCACTGCTGGTGGGAGTGTAGACTGGTGCAATCACTGTGCAAATCAATGTGGAGGTTCTTCAAAATATCTAAGACTAGAGGTTCCATTTGAACTATTGAACTACTAGCTATTCCCCTTTTTGGTATCTTCTCAAAAGAATCAAAAGCATCATACCATAGCAATATTCACATACCCATGTTTACAGCGGCACAGCTTCTAATAGCCAAATGTTGGAAACAACCCAAATGCCCAACTGATGAATGGGCAAAGATGTGTTTTTCTAATGCAATGGAATACTAGTCTGCCATAAAGAAGGATAAGCTTGAGGCACTTCTAGGTAAATGAATGCACCTTGAGATGCTCAAATGAAAGAAATCAGATACACATGTGTAAATATTGCATTGTTTCTCTGGTGTGAGAAAACAAAAATGTACATAAGGACCAAAGTGTGTAACAGACATTGTGAAATAGGAAGAAAATGTTCAAATGGGGTGGGGAGACAAGGAAGGTAGTCAGGGAAAGCAAAGGAAAAAATTAAAAAAAAAAAAAAAAGGAAAGGAAAGCATGAAAAAAAGACTTTGTAAATGGGAAGAAGAGGGATTGAAGGGAGGGTTTGAAGGAAGGATAAAGCAATGGAAAAAAAGTCATATCGAGTGCAGGTACAAATTCTCTATGATGAATGTGATCATTATGTCTATCTATATATCTAAAAGTAACAATAACATTTGATTAAAAAAGAAAAATACAATTATAGCCCCAATCAAAACCTGTAGTCAACCCAGATCTGACAAGCACATGCCATCAAAACTATCACTGTTGCTTATAATTCTCATTCTACAAGAAACACAAGTTGCACGTAAATAATTTGCTATAATTTGGAACTAAACTGTGCCAACAGTCTATGTGTTAAAGGCCTGGTCCCGAGATCATGGCATTTTGGAAGGTGGAGAACCTCCATGAGTCAGGGCCTAGTGCAAGGGAGTTAGGTTATTGGTGTTGTGCCAATACTGGAGCCCAAGCCCCTTCTCCTCTTTAATCTTCTGTGGCCATGAAGTGAGTAGCTTCCTTCACCACAAATTCCTACCATGATGTGCTGCCTCATCCCAGGCCCAACAGCAAAGGCACAAGCCAAGTCTTAAAACCTCCAAGACTGCAAGCCAAAAATAACCCATTCCTCCTCATAAGTTTGATCTCAGGTAGTATTTTGTCAGTGACAGAAAGCTAACTAATACACTTTTTAAATCTGTATTTTCCATCTAACAATATCTATGTTTAAGAACATATAAAAGATAAGCAATTTACTCTCACATCTTTTGAAGAACCTGGGCCATCACAACCCCATTCGTTAAATCTTCCACAGTCTGGCATGGTGTATCCACATTAAATGTCTGAATCTGAAAGGAAAAAGATTCTATGGTTAAACTATATAAAGATTTCTTAGGGGCTTATGTTTTTTGGTGATTACCTCATCTCGTGCATTGGAATAAATTTTTAAAATGAAAACAACTGGAAACTTCTTACTGGAAGTAGATAATCAATAAAATTTCTGAAAGAAAAACTGGTAGATACCAGGTGGCTTTACACAACCAATTCCACTCAAAGATGATCTAAGAAACTTAGGGTAACTGTAGCCCTTCTACCAATAACTAACTCAGTGATAAACACAAAAGAGAAAATGTACACCAAAGAGATACACTGAGATGCCTCTGGAAGAAAAAAGTCAATCTATTCATGTGAGTAAGACTGTGTTGCCTCAACTGCAGCAAGCAGTCATCTTACATCTACTACGAGACGAGGCAGTTTGATCAGGTCAAGAGAAGAGACAGAACTAAGTCTCTGAGATAAATATTGAGCCACTGAATTTAAAAAGCTTGACATTTCCAATTTCATGAAATGTATTACTCTATTGTTTAAGCCTAGACAGGTTGGGGTTTCTGTTACTCAGAGCCAAAATATCCTTATATAGATACAGAAATCATATTTACCATGGTTAGGTTGAATATTCAAATTCATTTTGTTTTTAAATATATTCTAAATTTGTACTTGTCTAATATAATGTGGCTGAGAAACGTAAGGAAATGTAGCTGAGCGAACAATGATAATTATCCAGTAGTTTAATCTGAATTTAGAAGGAAATAAATTACTAAAAATAGACACAGGCTTCCCTCTCAGAGACAGACCTTATAGTTTAACAAAACAGTATTACAGCAAAAGCAAGCACAAAAATTACAAGTGAGAATGTGATACAATCTAGAAATACCCATCAGCCTGTCTGGTATACATCGGGGTTGATGAGAGTTGCAGGAAGAGGTAAGATAGGGAGAAAGGTAAAGTAGTGACAGATAGGACCAACGCTAAGGATTTTAAGCAGGAAAGTGAGGTTATGAGATCTGAACTGTATAAAGATTATACTGCCTGCAATATGGAGGTAAAGGTTGGGGGAGCCCAGTATCTATGTCCCTATGTTAACACAGATGAGGCTAACCTGTCCTTTTCATTTATTGCATTAGGGGAAAGAAAAAGAGCACTGGTCTGTCAAAATGTATACATATTTTCAAACTTTTGATAAATACTGCCAAATATTATTTTACACAGTAGAGTCTTATGGGTAATGATGGTTACAGTGGCAGATGCCAAGGGCATTATCCCAAAGATCTTCACAAGCAGGTATAGTGGCGCATACTTATAATCCTACCTACTCAGGAGACAGGTAGAAGGATTTAAAAGTTGGGACCAGCCTAAGCGACTTAATGAGACACTGTCTCAAAATAAAAAGGGGTGGGGATATAGCCAGTGGTAAACATTTTGGGCTCACTCTCCAGTACCACAAAAAAGAAAAAATAAAGTCCCCATAGAAGACAGTTTTTACTTAGGTAAATACTTTGAGAGGTGATAAGAAAGGTTTCAACCAAAACAAGTATAGATTCAATAAAAAATAGATAATCCAGGCATGTGGCATACATCTTTAAACTCCAGCTACCTGGAAACTTGAGTTTGAGGCAAGCCTGGAGAACTTAGCAAGAACTCCAAAAAAAAGAGCCAGGCAAAGTGGTGTAGGCCTGTAATCCCAGCACTTGGAAGGCTGAGACAGGAGGATTGTTGTGAGTTTAAGACCAGTCTGGGCTACAATGTGAACTCAAGGCCAGCCTGAACTGCACAGTGAGACCCTGTCTCAAAAAGACAAAAAAAAAAAAAAAAAAAAAAAAAAAAAAAAAAAAAAAAAAAAAAAAAAAAAAAAAAAAAAAAAAAAAAAAAAAAAAAAAAAAAAAAAAAAGATGAACAAATGGAATACACAACCATCATCTATTAGAACTAGCTTGGGACTCCATACTATCTGGAGCTGCCTCCTCATAATTTTACAAGAAATAAGCATCTGCTTTCATTTTTACAGCTGCTAAATTGATAGCCACTTATTTTAAAAGTCATGCCTTTAGAGATTTGACTAAAAGGAAAAAGCAGCAGCAGTGATGGACAACTCTTTTTTTATCTCTTTATCACTAACCTTTCTCCAAAGCAACAGACTGGATAAGCTCTAATGAATACTGCTGTGAATGCAATGAATTCTAATTCTCTGCCTTATTTCTAATTTGCCATGTAATCACAGATATCCCCACCTCACTGGAGAGAGAGAGAGAGAGTGTGTGTGTGTGTGTGTGTGTGAGAGAGAGAGAGAGAGAGACAGACAGACAGACAGACAGACAGAGACAGAGAGAGGGAGACTGAGACTGACTGAACCCAGGGCTTTCCCACTGAGCTACCCTTTAGAGAGACAGAGTCTTCAAAAATCACTAAGCTGCCCAGGTTGGGCTTGAACCTGTGAACCTCCTACTTAAACCTCCCAGAGTGCTGGGATTACAGGCATGTATCATCAGGTTGTGCTAACCTCACCTCTCTTAGTATTAACTTTCCTATATAAATATTGGAGAAAGATACCTTATGAAAGGATGAAAGAAGGAAATAAGTGCATATTAGTTATTCTCAAAATATACATGGGTACCCATAAGAATCATCTGGAAAATTTCGATTTTGAAAATATACATTTTTTAGCTCCACCTACTGAATCAGAATCTCTGTACTTTGGTGCCCAGGAAGCTGGAAATCTATTTTTTGTTTTGTTTTGTTTACAAGGTC
This sequence comes from Dasyprocta punctata, assembly GCA_004363535.1. Lineage (NCBI taxonomy): Eukaryota > Metazoa > Chordata > Mammalia > Rodentia > Dasyproctidae > Dasyprocta > Dasyprocta punctata. The sequence goes on along the minus strand of RJWM01003896.1, from coordinate 49,669 downwards.
TCACTATGTAGTTCAGGCTGGCCTCAAATTCATGGCAATTCTCCTGCCTCAGCCTCCCAAATATTGGGACTACAGGAGTGTGACACCACGCCCAGCTGGAAATCTTTTCTTAACAAGTTCATCAAATAATTCTTATACAGCTGAGTGCTGGTTTAACATTTGGAATTTCCTCATCCAAAGCACTACCAAATGAAATGAATGGAAGATTATCATCCCCTACCCCTGAAGTGCAGAGGACTGAACCCAGGTCACTGCACTCCAGCTCACTACAGAGCTATATCTTCACCAGGAAGTAAAATTAGAAAACTGCCTCTGGCTAATCAGAAAAAACCATTCACTAAAGTAATTATAACAGTAATTTAGTTCTATGACTAGATCTGTTTTTGTCTTAGCAGTCAGAGAAAGCTAAATTTTTATTTCTGATTTTAATAGGTGCTTCAAAGCAACTGTTTTCCTGTATTAGCTCTTGAGATTCATGAAGGCTAGACAACATCCACCTCTGCTTTGAGAAGACAGTGAGTATTTTCACATGGATTATAGCACAACCTGTGACCATACTAAAAACCAGAGAATTTTACACTTTAAATGAATGAAGTGTATGGCATGTAAATTATCTCAATTTCAAAAATATCTATCACCTACCAATTCACTGAGCTATCTACCAGGCATTTTAGGAAAGCAATACAGTATAATTCAAAGATAACTGCACTTAACCTCATTAAGGCATGCAATTCTGCCTGAAGGGTCACAACCTTTCTTGAAATTCCAAAAAGCTTTATGAATACCACCCAACTTATGCTTCTCCTTCCCCACCAAAAAAGTATGAGGAGCAATCATGAAAATCCCTGGAATTAGCAAGTTCAGTACAGTGGTTCTTAATGAGGGATGATTTTACTCCTTAGTAGACAATTGTGACTGCCGCGTCCTTTTCTAGCCATGTTCTGCTGACAAAGTCCAGACATGGAAGGAAAGAGGGACCCATGTTCTGCTGACAAAGTCCAAACATGGAAGGGGGACATTTCCTAAGAAAAGGCCGCTACATAAAAATTGGCTTTGTGGGAATGGGTTAATATTTCTGGGGAACTACAGTGTTGACTTGTGCTCTGATCCAATTTGGAGAATTTCTTCTATTTTCTTTCCTGTGCACCAAATTAGTAAGCAAACTATAGAAACTCCCTAAGAACAAAGGGATAATCAATGAAATGTTTTTTCTTACATTTGATGGTATGTTGATCTGACACTTGAATAGGACTAACGAGATTAAGATCAGACCAGAAGTTTGGGAGCCCTTAAAGATAATGATAACGATCAGTTGGCTGCGGCTGTCTGGGAGCCTCCCTACAGAGATGCTAATGTATTGCTATAGAGATGAGATGGATAACACATTCTTACAACTGCAGGAACCTCATGGGGAGATAAGGGGGCTAATTTAGGGCTAAGTATACTCTTATGTTTTATAGGCTTTTAGATAAGTTGATATTCATAAGACCAGATTAATCCTACATGTCTTTACCTGTCAATCTGAACAGCCCCCTTAAAGGTAACAATATACAATGTTGCAACCACTGTAAAATTCCAACCATCTACAGTACTAAACCTACAATTTTACAGTATTGGATATGTAGTTGTTGTTTGCTGATCTCTTTAGTTTTCTGTTTCTTTTATGTATGATCATACTTTTATGCTTTATTGGTTTCACTCTGAACTATTTTGCTTGGTTATATTAGATCTGATGTTATGGGTAGTTATTTCAATGATAACAAGAGGTACTCTAAGGGGAAAAGAAGGAAGGAAGAGAAAAGGAAAAAGACAAATTTATAAATATTCATAAATAAGACAGTTAAAAAAAAACCGTATTGCTAAATACAATAGCTATTGAAAAAGAAAAGTTAATATACCTGAATTGATGAATCTTACATGTCTATATCTGTCAATATCCCCAACCCCTAGGAAGGTAACAATATGCAATATTGTAACTACTGCCAAACTTCAACCACCTCAGTGTGTAAACCTACAATGTTATCGTATCAGATCTGTTATTGTTGTTTGTCTGTCTTTTTTGACTTTTATTTCTAGCTTCTGTATCTATTTTCTCTTAATAAAAAAAAAATTAAATAAATAAAAAAAAAGATAAGGACACCATTAGAGAGCACTTGTTAATAGTACTAACACACTTCTAGGCTTTTAACTAGGTATAAATTTTATGACTATGCTAACTAATCATATGACTATAGAAACCATGTTATTGTAGAGACATTTGTTGCTTTTCTTTTTTTCTTATCTAAACTTCCGACCCTGGCCAAAAAGGGGGTATATAACACTTTGTTTAAGCTTACAATAAACGAAGCAGATTCACACAGTCTCTGAGCTGTCTGTGTGTCTGTTATCCACGCGCTGATCCACCTTCGGGGACTCTGTGGACCTAGCCCAGCTGGACCGCGGCATGTGACCGTGGGAGGTAGATGGGTGCTATTAACATTTACTAGGTAGAAGTAAATTATGTTATTAATAAATGTCCTACCATATACACTCTGGAGCTCACAACAGATAATCATCCAGCCCAAAATATCAAATGGTGATCAGGTTAAAAACCCTGATCTAGAGCAGAGGTTCTCTAAACTGTGGTCCCCAGCCAGGACAAATCACCTGAAAACGCAACAGACATGCAAAGTTTCAGGCTACACTTCAAAGGGAAGAAATCAGAAACTCTAGCCCTGGGCCCATCAATCCACATTTTAAACAAAGGTAATGCTACCAATGTGAATGCACAGACCCGCCCACTGCCAGGGTGAGCAATCTTAGTATCAAATATGAACACAATTCTCACAAAGAAGTGAAGTCTGAAAATCAGCAACTGAACCCAGGTAGGTCAAGCCTAGAAGCTGTACTCTGAACCATCATGCTTTACTGACACTTTTTTAAAATACTAAAACCTTTATACATGAGAGAGATTTCTTTGTTCATTTACTAGAAAAATCAGCTCTGTTGGTAGGATGAAGTTGGCAGAGGAGAGAGAAGAGCATGGGATACCACCATAATAATTATATCCTTCACACTTCTCTATATTAGCATGCATTTTATAGGCTCCCAAATAAATAGTATGAAAATAATTAGGATATGTTAAGGTTGTTGGTTTTTCTCATAAGTGCACTAATCCTATATGATGATGCTTTTTCCACTAAGCTTCTTCTCATGAACTGGTAGCATTCTATATTCTTCTTTTTCAGTTTCTAAAACGTGGTTAATGCTTGGCTGGGGGAAGCTGGGCATGGTGGTGCATGCCTGTAATACCAGCACTCAGGAGGCTGAGGCAGGAGGAGCACTACAAATTTGAGGCTAGCCTGGGCTACATAGTGAGCTCAAGGCCAGCCTGGACTGCATAGTGACACCCGGTCTCAAAAAGCCAAAAAACAAGAAACAACAACAAAAAATAGCTTGGCTGGGGGTTTAACTCAGTGGTAGGGCTTAGTACATACAAGGCCTTGGGTTCAATCCCCAGCATTGCAAAATAAAGAAAATAAACCATGTAAAAGTGCAATCTTTTCATTGAGATTCAGTTATAATTCAAGAAATTAGGCTTCAAGGCCGGGGATTCAGCCTAGCAGTTCAAGCACTTGCCTGGTAGGTGTGAGGTTGTGAATTCAATCTCCAGTACCAAAAAAAAAAAAAAAAAAAAAGAAATGAAATTTGGCTTCAACATTTAACAAGCAACACAGACTTTTTCCTAACAAGTAGAAATAAGTTCTGATTCAGAGGGTGGGAGCAGAACAGTGAAAATGTTTAAGCACAGCAGGCTGAACCAGCTTAACTGCATACACTGACAGAGAATTGAAGCTTGAGATGCATTCTATTTGTAGGATTACTTTGTCTATTTGTTGTAGTACTCTTTCAACGAAAATCTGAAATAACATTTGAGACTCTCTGACAACAAGGGCAACTTATCCAACATTATTTGGGGCAACCAGATACAATCCCTGAGGGCTGAATTCTACACAGGTGACTAAGTCATCCCTTTATGCATTTAAGCTTTCATTAGCCATTTCCAGTGGAAGAACGTCTAAAATGTACTTTACATCTCTCTCCTGTCCCAAACTAATGTTGCACAGTGAAATAAACTTTTGTTTCCTGCTCAGGATCAAAAATATGACACTCTCTATAACTGAACATGCAAGCTCCAGAGACACAGACAGCTGGCAGTCCAAAGACTGAGTCACCCAGATTGAACTTTACCACATGAGCTTTCTCTGTCATTGACACCTGTCTGTATTTTGCTGAGTGTTGCAGTTACCTTCTAGCCTACCATGTGCTAAACACTCCAAAACCAAGTTGAATAGGAGTTTACTTAAAATACAGCAAATTATTCTAAATGAGAGTCTTTACTTTGGAGTGTATTATATACATTTCCCTTATATTTGGCTTTGGAATTGTGTTCAGCATTTATCTGGCCTCCAGACAAAATGAGCGCTACTAAACACAAATGTTCAGCTATCTGAAATACTGTTCATATAAATATTTATTCTCTTAATGACAGCCAAGAGAGGAAACAAAAACAGCACTTAAATCAACTTTATTTTAAAACATTCCAATGGACAACGTTCTAAAATGTTTCCAAATCTGACAACTATACATCATTTTATGGAATCGGCCCTCCAGTTTTGTCTTCAATAATCTCTAATCTCCAGAAATTTTCTTTGATAAGGCTTCCAGTCATTATTTCAGAAAGCCTATTTTGTAAGACCATACTCTCTGCCTTTTGTAGCTAATAATGTGGACTATTCTTGCTTCTGGATTTTGCATCTGGTCCTAAATAAATTCTCTAAAGCTGTATGGTTTTCTGTTACAAACCACTCAAATTTTCCTCTATGATTTTTCCTATTATTCTTCAGCATTCTCACTCAAATAATTGCACCATCAGTTTTCCAGCTGCTCTTCAAACACATTGCTATGACTTTTCTTTCTAGACTTTAAACAATGTAGCACCACTTCAGCAGTCATCTTTGCCTTTCTTTTGTCTAGCACTGAGCAAGGCACTACTGTGCAAATTCAACAATGAACACTAAAGAGCCTTAGCTTTGTGTCTACAGCCTCTCCCAGATCTGTTCCTTCCACAAAATCCAAAAAAGTACCCCCTGCCTTGTCAAACCTTGTATCATCTCTTCTGAAACACAGGTTCTGTCTCCTTGCCTTAAGTTAGAACCTATTCAAGTTGTTTGTCAGCGATGGATAAATGGGAACGACCTGAAATCCCAAGAATGGTCTAATATAAAACTTGTATTACTAAACATATCAAGCTATACCATGACATATATTCTATGTTTCAGGGGACATAATTTGATCTGCGACCTAGCTATGTAATAAAAACCTCAAGTCTTTTTTGAAAAACTACATTTGTTACAACCAACCAAAGGTGATGCTTCTCAAACCTTTCTAGCAAAGTGCTCCTGCATGGGGGAAAGTGAACTGAATTTGTAACCAGAGATGTAAATCAAGGCACTGCTAAACAGAATTTCTTTCACGTTTACATTTTACCTTTAAAATATAAAAGGCCAGGGAGTGCAGCCCAGTGACAGAGAAAATGATTTAACTTCCATGAAACACTGTGTTCAATCTCTAGCACCCAAAAGATTCTTCCAGAAGGGGCATTTATTTAACATTTTAAGCAACAAGTAAAACAAATGGTCCCCAAAGGAGCACTTGGTTTAAACCCATGGCTCTGCCTACTCTGCATTCCCACCCCAAGACCCAAACAGAGTTTGTAAAACATACAAGCATAAATTTACCATCCAGGCCTTAAAGCACTACTGTTGACATTAGAATCCAACGCAGATTTTAAAATGTTAGACCTGCCAGGCTTGGTGGCACATGCCTGTAATCTCAGCACTTGGAAGGCCCAGGCAGAAGAGGAGGATGATTGTGAGCTCGAGGTTAGCCTAGGCATAGCATGCAGAGTAAGTCCCTGTCTCCAAAATAAATAAACAAAATGTCTTAAAAAGTTAGAACGTGACAACTGTGTAATTATTTCAAATCGGAATTCCGAAAACATTTCTCCAGAATATTTTGGAGTTCCATTACTAATTTTCCAAATACCTTTGTCTTAAAGTTTCATCTTTGACGCCTTTTATAAGTTCTTTCACACTGCTTACTTTCTAATAGCCAAAACGCATCTTGCATTTTAAAATACTCTGCCCCACGCCGCCTGTTCATATTTTTTCTACTCCCCCCTCCCCACCTCTTACATACTTCTCTTTTCTTCCACGGTGGGCAGAGCTCATTCCCCAAGGGGCTACGCTCCATCCTTTGCGAACGTTACAACAAAGACAAGGAGCGTAATAACCAGGGGTTCTCACTGCCTCTACCGGCCGCGTCGGGATGCAGGAAAAACAACGCTTTGGTGTCCCTGGAAGCTCAAGAGAAGCGCCGGCAGCAAACAACGATTACAATGTCGCCTGCACCCCATCATTAGCCTTGGCCAAGCCGGTTTCCACTGCGGGAACTGCCAACCCCTCAAGCCCAGCAAGTTTCGCTCATACCCTGGGCGGCGCCTGTACCCAGCACTGCGCCGCTCGCAGTCCCGGCCCGGTCCGACCGCGGGTGTAGACGCGGCCCGCACTGGCGTCCTCCGATAAGCCCGGCCCAGGATACCGGAAGGGCCCGGATGTGAGGGCCCAGTCGCCAGAGGCGCTCGCCAGCAGGACCACTATGGGGTACCCCGAAGCGCGGCCCCGGGGAGGGGTCGGCCTCCCCCGCCGGCCACTACTTACCCAAGTGAGAAGGCTCTCGCACAGCTCCACCCGCTCCACCGACTCCACGTTGAACATCTTCCTGCGCTGGGGCCTGAGAGCCGCCCCGCCAGCCGGAAACGCCGCGGTCGGCCTGGGGTAGTTGGCAGGGTCCGGCGCCGGGCTGGCTCGGGGCCCACCTGCTCCTCAGCCCACCGCCTCCTCGCCCCGCGCGGGCTGCGACTCCCGCACCGTCACCGCGTCCGCTCCCTCCTTTGCTCTGGGCCGTGTGCCGGCCACGCCCGCTGCCCGCGTCCCGCCCCGACCGCCCACACCAGCTCTGGAAGCTCAACCCAGCCGAGAGCGCGGCCGGCGAGCGAGCGTCTGCGCACCAGCTCGTTAGGGCCAGCCCGCTGCGTGTCCAGCGCGCACGCGCACGCACGGGGTCTGCCTCGCCGTACCGCGCGGAAGCGCCGAGTGCTGGTGCGCCTGCGCCCGCACTCCAACTTGAAATAGAGGAGGCGGTGGCCCAGGAGGCTGGCGGGGCGGACCTCGGGGACCGTTGCCGTTCTCAGTCGTCCGGCATTGGGAGGTGTCCTCTGCGGTGTAGAGGTACGCGCCTCCGCCTGACCGCGAGCGCGGGCGTCCGGGAGGCGCGGAGGGGGGGGTCCCTGGGAACGCCCCGGGGCTCTTGGGCGAGGCCGCGCGCCGCTGGGACCCGGTGCGCTTGCGGGGTCGTCCGGGACGGCCGTGGGGCGGAGGCGGTGGCGCCTAGGTGGCTCCAGGAGCGCTAGTGGCACCGCGCCAGCCCACCTACCCTTCTTGGGACTCTTGGAACCTCGCCTCTTCTGGTAGCTTTGCTTGGCGTTTTTGTGGTGGCAACCAGTGTGGCACGCGTGCCGCAGCGGACTGTGTGTTCTCATTGAAAGCGCTGAAAGGTTCGCCTACCCAGGAGACGCCGGTTCTCCAGCCCATAAGGACATCAGTGAGTCCTAGGGCCTGTTTCTCCTAGGTGAATCATTGTGTAGGTGTCGCTTTTATAGAAGCAGCAATCTCTGTAGGGTCACTGATAACGTTTTAAAGCGGTATAGCATTATGCAAAACAAAGTGTGATCCGCATACATACTGAAGGAACGATATAAAACAGCCAGATAAAAACAAAAAGCATGGCCGGCTTCCCAGGAATCCCCCACCCTGTGTTCTTTACTGATTAAATTCCTCCCCTACTGTGAATTTTGTGATAATCACTTTCTTGCTTTCTTTACAGCTTTACCGCATACTGTATAATGTGTGCAGTATAATGGAGAGGGTGCCTGGTTTTGAATTGGAAATATTGTAGTATTTTATAGCTTCCAATTACTATGAAATTTGTGTATGTGCATAGATAATTTTCATTACAGTCTGATATTGTATTGTGTGAATATAGCAGTGTGTGCATTCTACTGTTGATATGCGTTTGTTACGGTTTAAGACCACTCAGAACTATGCTATAAACATTCTTATGCCTGGACTCTATTGCAAAGGTGTGTGAGTTTCCAAGATACACACGTTGGCATCGTAGAATTGTGGATTCATAGATTATGCATAGCTACCAGGTAATGCCAAACTTTTATTTGGGGTACTGCAGTTAACTTAGGAAACACCTTCACTTTGTTTTGCCGTTTCTGGAGCCCTGTCGTGCCCTAACCCTCTTCCCATTAAGAGTAGATTTTCTCATTGAGAGAGAACTACCCCAGCATTGAGTATTTTAAATGTATGTACGTATTTGTTTACGGTACTGGGAGTTGAATCCAGAGTCTGCATCCTCAACCGTTCATTGTTGTTTTTGTTGTTATGGTTGTTATTTTAAGACAGGGTCTTGCTGAGTTTCCCAGGCTGGGCTCAAGCTTTCTGACCTCTTACCTCAGCCTCATACAGGGCTGAAAACATTACATTTCAGCTGTGCCTCACAGAGTACCAGTCAAGAACTCACATGACGTTTGTTTGTAAATGTAAAAAAATGTTCCCTGCAGTCTTCTCTTAATGATCTTTCTGCAAACGTGCTTCTTTACCTTGAGAACTGAAACACTTTTAAAATGTAAATATGAATCTCTTCTTCCTTTGGTTCCTCTGTCAGGTGCCTCTGGATCTTTGGAACCGGAGTTCCTACATTCCATACTAGGTGTTTTCTATAGAATCCCTGTCACTTCAAGTGATTATACCCTTGTTGGGCAAGTTACATCTGCGCGTGTTATACTGACTTCAGCCTGACTGACCTGTAGCTTTTCTTTGAACGTATACCGAGATAGAGGGACTTGCTCAGATTTTCAAGGTTCTCTCACAGTTGGCCTAAAGCTTCCTTTCCAAGCCTGGTTGCAGATCCCAGGCAATGCTTTTGTCATGATGTTGCAGTGTTCTTGAGGAATGATTTGTGGCTCCAGTTAACCTCTGTGAAGGAAATTATGTTAAGTTTCTTGAAGCCCAGCAATGTGGCACATTCCTGTAATCATAGCACATTAGGAGACAGGAGGGTCGCAAATTTGAGCCCAGTTTGGGCTACTTAGTGACTTATGAAGACCATGTCCCCCCAAAAAAGTCTGTGGGGATACAGCTCAGTCCTAAGATCCTGGGTTCAATCCACAGTATCGAAAAAAAGAAAAAAGAAAAAGGCAAACTTAAAGAGTCTTTTTACCCAGGCTCTTGTAGAAATTTAATTGCCACAGGGCTTCTGTAGATAATTCCTTTTATTCCAGAACCTTTGTGTTTTTGTTGTTGCTGTGCTGAAAACTGAACCCAGGGTCTTTAAACTGATCTACATTCCCCAGCTATCTTTTAAATAATCTTTTTGAGCAAAGGAATATATTTTTCTACATTTTTTATGTATGCATGTTGGTTATGCAGATCAATGGGTTTCATTTTGGCAGATTTATACATGCATATATAGTTTACTTATTCCCCCCGCATCACTGCCCTTACACCACTCTCCCCACCTGGGTTCATATTTTGGTTGGGGGTCAATGTGTGTAATGTACTTTGATTATATTTATTGCCTCTATTACCAGTCCTCACGACACCCCCCTCCCATATTCCCTTCCTCTTGTCTAGTAATAGTCTCTTCTAGTAATAATATCCTACATATTAGGGAGAACATGTGATATTAATCTTTGTGGGTATAACATGACAAACTCTAGATCCATCCATTTTTCTGCAACTAACAAAATGTAATTCTTTTTCGTGTCTGAGTAATACTCCATTGTGTGTATATATAAATATAAATATGTATATGTATATACAATACTTTTTTATCCATTCATCTGTTGATGGGCCCCTGGACTGGCTCCATATCTTGGCCATTGTATATTGTGCCACAGTAAGCATGGATATACAGGTATCTCTATGGCAGTGATGGCGACGAACCTTTGAGAGATGAAACACCCAAACTACAACCCAGAACTCACTTATCGCAAAGGGCCAACACTTCAGTGAAACCTGAATGCTGTGCTTCTGGGGTGATACTGGAGCCATTTGGCTTGCATGCTGACAGAGAGGACTCTGCATGCCTAAACTGGCACATGTACCAAAGATTTGCCACTGCTGTTCTGTGGTACTCTGAGTTCCTTTGAGTATATACCTAGGAGTGGAATAGCTGGATCAAATGGTAGCACTGTATTTAGTTCTTTGAGGAATCTTCATAATGTTTTCCATAGTGGCTGTACTAATTTGTATTCCCACCAGTAGTGTAGAAGGGTTCCTTTTTCCACTGCATTCTTGCCAGCATTTACTGGGTTTTTTGTATTCTTGATGATAGCCATTCTGACTGGTGAGAGAGGGATGCTTAATGTAGTTTTGGTTAGCATTTTCCTAATGGCTAGTGATGGTAAACATTTTTTGATATACTTATTGGCCCTTCATACTTCATCTTTTTGATGTGTCTGTTCAGTTTTTTAATCACTTACTGAATTATTTGCTTTTTTGGTGTTAAATTTTTTATTTAATTCTTTATATATTCTAGGTATTAATCCTCTGTGGAAACGTAGCTGGCAAAGATTCTGCAGGCTTTCTCTTCACTCTGTTGATTGTTTCCCTTGCTGTGCAAAAGTGTTTTGATTTGATGTAGTCTTATTTATTGATCATCACCATTCTTACGCTATTGAATTCCTAGTCAAAAAATCTTCATTTATGCCTATGGATTCAACTGTTTCCCCTGTTTTCTTTCAGCAATTTCAAAGTTTCAGATCTTGCAACTAGTCTTTGATGCACTTTAAATTGATGTTTGTACAGGGTGAGAGATAGGGATCTAGTTTCAATCTTCTCTAAGGAGATACCCAGGTTTTCCAGCACCAATTGACTGTCTTTTCTCTGGGGTACATTTTTGTCCAGAATCAGATGGCTGTAGTTGTATAGGTTTGTTTCTTTGTCCTGAGTTCTGTTTGGTTGAGAAGTGTGTCTGTTTTTTTATCAGCAAGATACTGGGGTTTTTTTGGTTTGGGTTGGTTTGGGTTGGTTTGGTTTGGTTTGTTTTTTTTTTTTTGGTTTTTGGGTTTTGTTTTGTTTTTTAACTCTGGTTGTAGTATAATTTGAAATCAGGTACTGTGATGCCTCCAGCCTTGTTCTTCTTTGTTAGGATTACATTGTCTCTTTTGAATCTTTTGTGTTATTATATAAATTTTAAGATTTTTTTTCCCAGTTCTTTGAAGACTGTCATTGGTATTTTGTTGGGGTTAGGGTTCAGTTGCTTTTGGAGGTGTGGGTATTTTAACAATATTAAATCTGCTAATTCATGAACACGAAATGTCTTTCCATCCTTGAGTTTCTTTTTCAACTTCTTTCTTCATTGTTCCAGAATTTTCATTATAGAGATCTTTCACTTCCTTGATTATTAATTCCTTGGTGTTTTATTTTGTTTTTTTTGAGCTCTTGTGAACGGAATTGTTTCTGATTTCTTTCTCAGCTAGTTCATTATTGATATGTAGGAGAGCTGAAGTTTTGTGGTTTGGTTTGGTTTGGTTTGGTTTGAGACAAGGTCTTGATCTGTAGTTCAGGCTGGATTTGAACTTACTGTGTAGTCCAGGCAGGCCTCAAACTTGAAGCAATCCACCTGCCTCAACCTCCTGAATGCTGGGATTACAGGCATATGCCACTATGTCCATCACTATTGATTTTTTAATGTTGATTTTACTTTTCTGAGTTTATCAGCTCTAAAATTCTTTTGGTGGAATCTTTAGGATCTTCTAGGTATAGAATCATATTTGCAAATGGGTAATTTGGCTTCTTCGTTTCTTATTTGTATTCTTCTTACTGCTGTCTCTTGCTTAATTTTACTGTAGGTTAAATTTCGAGAACTATATTGAACAGGAAGGTGACAGTGAACATCTTTGCCTCATTCCTGTCTTTCCCCACTCAGAATGATATTAACCGTACATTTGTCTTATATGATCTTTACATATTGAGGAATAATTTTTTTAATGCCTAGGTTCTTTAGAGCTTCTATCAGAAAAGGTTGTTGGATTTTGTGTAAGGTTTTTCTGCATCAGTTTAGATGTTAGTGTGATTTTTATCCTAGCTTCTCTGCAGTGTGTTATTTACTGATTTGCATATATTGAACCATACTGTGCTTGCATCATTGCAATGAAGCCAGCTTGATCATGGTGAATGATTTTTAATTTCTTAAAAATTTTATTATTAAGTGCTCACAGTACATGATGATTATATTCATTACAGGGAATTGATGCAGGTACATAATATATATTCTTTCTCGTGCCCACCATCTCATGGTCCTCTTCCCTTTTGCATATTTAAGCTTGGGTGTCTAATTTATTTCACATAATATTATGATCTCAAGGTACATTAATTTTCCTACCAATGACTCAAACTTACCTTTTATGATAGAATAGTGCTCCATTGTGTATAAATTCCACATTTTCTTTATCCATTCATCTGCTGATGGACATATATAGGTCATGTCCAAGCCTGAGCTGTGAGTTGTGTCACTGTAATTGATCTCTTTAACTCTTTTTTGGAAAGATTACCAAAAAGAAAAATAACTGTATCAAATAGAATTTCCATTTTCTGTTTTTGAAGAATGTTCATACTGATTTCCATAGTGGTTGTACTAGTATACTTTTCCACCAGCAATGTAGAAAGGTTCCTTCTTCCCCCAAGCTCACCAGCATTTGTTATTATTTGATTTCTTGATGATGGCCATTCTTTCTGGATAAGATGGAATCTCAGGAGTGTTGCTATTGTTGTTTTTCGTCAGTATATGTTTGTAGTATAAAATGATTACTTTCACTGTAGGGAGTTGGTACATGTACATAACCTATTTTAATTGTTTTCCCCCTCCCTCCATCTCTTGAATACCCTTCCCTTTAGTTGTACGTGTTTGTAGTATATCATGTTTAACATTCCTTGTGAAGAGTCGGTAAATATACACAACACTTCCTGGTTTCTTTGTTTAATCCCATTTCTCTCCCCTTCCTCCCTCCTCTCTCCATCCTTTGGTTATCTTCCATGCACAAAAGATTTATCTTGGTATTTTCTATAATCTGTCATTTTGTTCTTTGTTTATGTGTTGTGTTTCTCATGCAAGAGAGACCATGAAATATTTAAGTTTGTGTGTCTGATTTATTTAACATTATGGTCTGAAAGTGGGTCTATTTTCTTAGAAATGAGAAGTTTACCCTTCTTTGTGGCAGAGTGGTACTTCATAGTTTTTAAATATCACATTTTCTTTATTCATTCATCTATTGATGGACTTACAGACCACTTCCAAGATTTAGCTATTGTGAGTTGTGCTGCTGAAAACTTAGACATGTATGTAACACTGTACTATGATGTCTTTTTTTTTCTTTTCTGTTTTTTTTTTTTTTTTTTTTTTGTACCAGGGATCAAACTTACAACCTCACGCCTGCCAGGCAGGTGCTTAAGCCACTGAGCTAAATCCCTACCCCTGTTTTTTGAGACAGGATCTCACCAAGCAGTTCAGGCTGGCCTTGAACCTACTTTGTAGCCCAGGCTGGTCTGGAACTCACAGTGATGCTCCTGCCTCAGCCTCCCACTGGAATTAAAGGCATGTGCCACCCCGCCCGGCTTATGATGTGTTTTTTTTTTTCAGGAAGATGTCTGGGAGAGGAGTAGGTGGGGCAAGTTTTTTTTGAGAAGTCTCCATAGTGATATCCATAGTGTTTGTAGTAGTTTACATTCCCACCAACAATGTGGAAGGATTCCTTTCCCCCACAACCTCTCCAGCATTTGCTCTTTGATTTCTTGATGATTGCCATTCTTTTTGGAGTAAGATGACATCTCAGTGTTGTTTCTCAAATGGTCAGTGATGTTAAACTTTTTTTTATATTTATGGTGATTTATATTTCTTTTGTGTAGTGGCTGTTCATTTCAGTGACTCATTTTTTGATTGCGTCTTTTATTTGGGGGGGGTCTACAGTTTTTTCGAGTCCTTTATATATTCAGGTATTAGTCCCTCTCAGTTGTAGGTGACAAATTTTTTTCCCCATTGCATAGGTTGTCTCTTCACTCTTGGTTATTTCTTTTGCTGTGTAAGAGTTTTAATTCAGTATAATTCTATTTGTTGATTTTTTGTTATTTTGTGTGCAATTGGGGTTTTGTTTAGAAAGTCCTTACCTGTGTCTACAACTTCAAAGTCTTTACCTATTTTATGTGCTGGTAGATTGTGTTTCCATTGTAAATTTGGATCTTTGATCCATTTTGGTTTTAGTTTAGTACTTGGTGAGAGATACGGGTCTAGATTCACTCCTCTGTATGTGTATAGCCAGTTTTCCGAGCATCATTTGCTAAAGGGCCTATCTTTCCTTCAGCATATATTTTTGACTCCTTTGTCAAAAATAGCTGAATGTGCCTGGAGTAGTTTCTACATCCTCTTTTCTGTTCCACTGATCCTCATGTTTGTTTTTGTGCCAGTGCTATGACTTTTTTATTTTTAATCAGTGTAGGTTTGTAACATAAATTGAAATCCAGAATTGTAATGCCTCCTGCTTTGCTCTTGTTGCCCAGAATTCCTTTTGCTAGTCTGGGTTTCTTCTGGTTCCATATGAATTTTAGGATTGTTTTCTCTGGTTCTGTAAGGAATACTGATGGTATTTGATTAGGATTGATTGCATTAAATCTATATATCAGTTTTAGAAATGTTACCATTTTTACAATATTGGTTCTTTCTAGGAACAAGAGACATCTTTCTGTAATGTTTTGTTGAATTGAGTTTGCAAGTATTTTATTAAGAATTTTTGCAGCTATGTGCATCAAAAATATTGGCCTGTAGTTTTTTGTTTTTGTTACATCCTGTCTGGTATCAGGGTGATGTTGGCCTTATAGAAAGAGTTTGGAAGCATTCCTACCCTTTTTATATTACAGAATAGTTTGAGGAACATTGATGTTGGGTCGTCTTTAAAGACTTGATTACATATACCAATGAACCCATCTGGTTCTGGGTTTTTCTTTTTTGGAAATTTTTTATTGTTGCTTTAATCTCATTGCTTGTTACTGGTCTGTTTAGGCTTTTTATATCCTCTAGTTTCAGGTTTGGTATGTCATCTATCTAGAAATGTATCAGTTTTTCAGCTGGGCATTATGTCACACTTTTGTAATCCCAGCATTCAGGAGGCCGAGGCAGGAAGACTGCTAGGAGTATGAGGCCAGTGTGGGCTACATAGTAAGTTCAAGGCCAGCTGAAATACACAGTGAGACCCCATGTCATTAACAATAAATAAATTAGCCAGGCATGGTGGCACACGCCTTTAATCCCAGCACTTGGGAGGCTGAGGTAGGAGGAGCGTTGTGAGTTCGAGGCTGGCTTGGGCTACAACATGAGCGCAAGGCTGGCCTGAATTACATAGTGCGACCCTGCCTCAAAAAACTAGGGCCAGGAGTTTGGCTCAGCAGCTTAAGTGCCTGCCTGGTAGGCGTGAGGCTGTGAATTCGATCCCTGGTGCCACAGAATAAATAAATAAATTAATTAATTAAAATAAAAACCATGAGGTGCATCATTAGGTTATTTGAGATTTCTCTGATTCTTTTGATGTAGGCACTCGTAAGGATAAACTTCCTTCTTAGAATTGCCTTTACTATATCCCATAGGTTCCGATACATTTTATTTTCTTTTTTATTTGATGCTAGGAATTGTTAAATTTCCTCCTTAATTTCACTGGTTTTTCAAAAGTGAACTTTGTGTTTGTATTGTTTCTTTGGTTTCTCTTCCGGTTGATTTCTAGTTTCATACCATTGTGATCTATTAAGATGCAAGAAATTATTTCAGGTTTTTTTTTTAAATTTGTTAATGCTTGTTTCAAGGCCTAAAATATGATCTATTTTGGAGAACATTCTATGTGCTCCTGAGAAGAGTGCGTATCGTGTAGTTGTTGGATGGAATGCTCTAGACATCTTGTTAGGTCCATTTGATCTTTGGCGTCATTTATTTAGTTTCTTTGCTTTTGTTGTTGTTGTTGTTGTTTTGTTTGTGTGTTTGGTTTTGTTTTGTTTTGGTCTGGTTGACCTGTCAATGACTGTGGAATATTGAAGTCACCCACTGATACTGTACAGTGACCTGTTTTTTTAGGTCGAGTATTATTTTATGATTTGGGGTACAGAAATATCTAGTACATATATATTATAGTTGTTACATATTTATGGTGCCTTGTTTCCTTTACCAATATAGCTTGGTTTGTTTTGTTTTCTTTTGTTTTGTTTTGTTTTTGGTCTTCTCCTACTAATTTTGTTTTGTCAGATGAGACTAGCTCCTCTACTTGATTTTGGGTTCCATTGGCATGGAATATTTTTTCCATCCTTTGAAATTCACTATGTGTCTTTGCTAGTAAGGAATGTTTCTTGTAAGCAGTAAAGGGTTGAATTTTGATTCTTAATCTACCAATCTGCGTCTTTTATTTGAGAGTTGAGACCATTTATATTCAAAGTTACTATCAAAAAGTATGTGCTAACTAACTTCTGTCATTTTGTTGTTTTTTTAATGTTTGATTCTTTCCTGATTTCCAGTAGCTTTTCTGTGTGTAAGTTTAATGGTCATAAGTTTCTTTAATTTATGCTCGTCCTGGAAGTTCTTTTGTTTCTCCTTCAATATTTCAGGGTAGCTTTGCCACCTATAGTATTCTGGATTGGCAGTTGCTGTCTTTCATGGCTTGAAATATGTTGTTCCAGGCCTTCCTGATCCTGTAGGGTTTTTGCAGAGAAGTCCGAAATATTCTGATGGATTGATCTATATAAAGAATTCAGTTTTTCTCCCTTTGTGCTTTCAATACTTTCTTTATTGTGTACTCTTGCCTTTTACTTTAATGTGACTGTAATAAGGAGTTTTCTTCTGGTCATATTTGTTTGGAATCTCATTGCCTCCTGTATCTGGAAGCCTTACATCTTTCACAAGATTTTGAAAGTTTTCTGTTATTATTTTGTGAAGTAGGTTTTCTGTCTTTAGTGTGAACTTTCATGCCCTCTTCTATACCTAAGTTCATAAATTTGGTCTTTCAAGCATGTCCCAGTTTTCTTAGGTGATTTTTTTCATAATTTCTATTTTTCTTTTCTAGTATCTATGTGTAATAGTTCCTTTTTTTTTTTTTTTTTTTTTTTTTTTTTTTTTTTTTTTTTTTTTTTTTTTTTTTTTTTTTTTTTTTTTTTTTTTTTTTTTTTTTTTTTTTTTTTTTTT